>JAUESP010000311.1:7245000-7443599 GCA_030914335.1 Drosophila borborema | reverse complement strand
TTAGTATTGATGTAAAATAACATCCAGTTTGCGGTGCAAACAAACTTTTACAAATTCTAGTCCCAAATGTGCAAAAAAACCAAAATGATCTACCCTAAAGTTCACAGTATATGATTAATTAATACTTTCTAGATATTATCCAGATATATCAATACATACCACTTGTAAGTGGGCGTAATATGGAAATATTGTATAGATACAATATATATATTGTATAGAATTTAAAGAGCTTAAGTATAAACACAAAACAGACAACTAATTAGTAAAAATTATTTTTAGGTATTTTCATACATTGTACTTGCCACATATAGTGAAATTGTTTAATATATATGCAGTAATATTTTTTTTGTGTCTAGTATAATTACTACGATCGTGTGTAAAGTTAAATTTGAAAACTGTTTAAATACGAGGGTATGCACGTCCCATCGCATTACATAGTCACCTAATTATACCCTATCATTTAAATTTTAACTAACTTAAATGAATAAATACAAAATAACAGTCAAATCCTAAGCACTGATATTTCTCTAGTTAAATTCGTAAAATCATCGATCTTGCTCTTTTTTACAGTTCGTCGGCGAGATGATGAATGTTCTGTAAATGATCGCCATAGTCAGTGGCCTGGCCTCGCTGCCAACAATGATCGTAGTTATTCAAAATTTCCAAGATGACGAAACGATCATCGTGATCCTCATCGGTGGACGACAAACAAATGATGAACCTCATCATCCGCATGGCCGTATTGCTGTGCACAATCCATGAAGCACCTAAACATTTAAGACGATCATTAATTATATACATAGCATTTCTTCTATATTATTCCAGATTTTGGTCTTCTCAATCTATAGCATCTCTAACTATGTGATCATTCTTCTTCATAATCATCTTCATTACTCCTCATATAATCATAATCACCTCATTGCCCAGTCAGATCTCCAGCACTATTTGGTATCGTAATCCTTATCGAATCGCTCCTTTTCCGTTTATTAGCCACTCCTTGTCGTGGTTGCTGCTGTTTGGCCAACAAACTCTTGGAAGTCGATTTTTCCATCAGTGATTCTGATCCCTTATATCCTGCATCGTATGCTCGCAATAGAATGGCAGCAAGTTGTGGTGCTGCTTGCAGGATTTTGGAATAGGCATCTTCCTCTGACTCCGCACACCCATCTTTGTTCGTGTGGCCTGCATGCACTTTCCTTATTCCTTGTTGATCATCTTTTGCTCCTCCTCCATAGCGTGTCGAAGTCAATCAACCTCCTTCTGAGTTCTCGTCTTCCATGGAATAGTGTCCTCAAGTATTCCTTCCATGTATTTATCATCCAAATCTTGGTCGATTTCCTCAAAACGTCCGCCGTCTTCTCCTCCGAGAGTTTTTCCTATGCATAGTATTTTCCTTACTAATAGAATTTATTTACAACCATTAAATATATAAATTATTTTTTTACACAATTATTAGGCTAATTTTTACTTCACATATTATTCATGCTTAGGGAGCTTTTTAGCTTTGGGGTAGCTTTTTAAGCGTTTGGTTAATCACAAACAACACTCACTTAAAGGACCTTATATATCCTGCTTTCAATTTCATGCGCCCATCGGGGGGGTCTGTATTCATCACTATTCCAGTCCATCATCTTGATCAGTATGGCCAACGGCGCTTGCACGATTCTTCCGGCGAGAGGGTATCAAATTCTTGAGCTCTTTTGTATTGCTGCCCATATGAATATAGGGTAAACTGTATGTATATGCCCAGAGGAACAGTCTATTAATTCAACAACATAAAACCGTGCGCACGACAAAAAAGTCGTGAATATTAAAACAAATAATAATGATATAATGGGCGTGCCCGACTAGCTATACCCTGAACGTCCTTAAGCATTTGATGTCTTGTGGTTTCAAAGACATGCAAAATAGCTTCCGTGTGGTGGGCGATTTGTATAATGGAATAGGGTAAACTAACCTAGAATACACTCTATAGAATTTAATTCGGGTACCTTTTACAATAGGACAATATATATGTTCCTGGTTACAAGGATCCATAAAGTGTTTGTCATATAAGCTAATACAAACATAATATAATCTCCGACAGATTTAGTCATGCCATTAGCGCATCGCATATGCCCATATTAATATAATAATATCCATAGCTATCAGACCTCACCTCTACACACACTTTTCACTAATGCATACAGAATTACACCTACCATATTTAATAAACAACGTTTGTGCGTGCTATAAAACAAAACGTTAGTCACATTGCGGTTTTTCTTTCACTATGTAGCCTCATGATCAAACTACACATTGTGCTCGCCCAGATCGTTGTGATGATGGTGCATCCCTTGGCACATGCTGCCGTCCTTTATCCGTTACTCTGCTTAGCTGTTTCTCGGGCTTGTGACTGTTGGCAAGGCGCCGTTGGCGGGGCATGGGGTCCCACCAGAGCCAAAGCCCCAATGATGCACAACTCAGCAATTGGCAAACTTGTTAAACGGGGCATTCCTGCGAGTATACCTACCCCACACACCACAACAATGACCCGGGCACCTGCGACATTTTGTTTATATGACAATCCGAAAAAGGGATTACTCCGTCTTTGCTTCCTGCCATGCTCGCCAACCCGCACCCATGAGAGACTTTTTGTTTGCCTTCTTGCTCTTGGAGGCTGAGCGTTCAACGCACACACCACATACACACACACAATACACACGCTTTGGCACTGCTTCTGCTAGTACAGAGCACTTGGATTCCTCTAAGCGAATCGCCGACTCACGTAAATAGCCAAAGAAGTCAATTCGATGAACTCTAATGACCCGATCAAAGGGTTGTTGCGTAACCTGAAATACACAAATTGTACATAACATAATATTATTCATACCTACAAACAATTTTCATTTTTCAGCCTACCAGCTGTTCGTCCTAGGCACACCTATTGGCATAACATTGATGTGTTTCCCACTCTTTTTATTAAATACTAGCCATTTATTTTGCTTCAGTGATTAATATACACTTTAATTGATGGTATTTGCAAATATTTTAAAAGAAACATTATTTACTTAACTTCTAGCAAACTTCGTCAAATCAATCGCACATCATAGCACGGTGCTACCATCGCACAACTAACCTTTTTCGATATATCGCGGCAGCTGTTTGTGGTAATAGCAACTATCGCATGTCAGGTAGAACTGCACATCACTAACTATTGTTATTGCCAATAATCATTTTTTTCGCCAACTTTGCACCGATTGCAAAACTAAACATAATTCACATAAACGCAAATAAAAATTAAATTGCAAAAGCTTCACACAGACATTCAGACAAATGTGCACACAATAAGTGGTATGGCTATGAGGTGAGTTTGCTAAAATAATAGGATCGGTAAGAAAGGTGCGCTGGGCGAAACATGGCAATAAAGTTTATGAAAATAAACATTCAAAATGACATCATTGATAGCACAAAAGGATTAGTTTTGTGTACCAAGCGCCCCCTACTGCAGTCTTAATGTTTATGACCCTCGGGATATTATTTATTACTATTTTGAGTGTGTGGCGCGCAAAACACGCAAAGGATAAAAATGCGAAGCAATTGAAAGGGTGGCGATTGAATATGGTGATGGAGGTAAGATTTTGTTTTTAAGGTGTAATTAGTAATTACGGCTATGTCGTAGCGAGTTGTGTGACCGGCATTATTTGGTTACGACCAAATGTATATCCACCTACACTGCCTTGGCCATCGGTAAGTTATAGCTGGCGTAGCATAGTTAAGTTGAATTTACGGACGGAACAGTGAGCATCCAGGGTTACACAAATGAATTAATGATATTACGTGTCTGCAGTATTTGTGTGTTGCGCGTGTGTATACGTCTCCTTGCCAAGAAGCGCGCTTTTATTCTCTCTAAAAATTAGAGACGCGGCAATATAGAATTTTATAAGCACAAGAACGTATTGCACTTATGAATATTAAATCAGAATAAATGATTGGTATATGTAGAAATACGGAATTTAAATTGCCAGTTTTTTTTCTTATTTTTGCTTGGATTTATTGTAAGATACAGATTTGCATTATGAAATGCATATGCTCATATAAAATACACGTCGTGACTGTTTGCTTCACCAAAAAACCATCACGACACCGCTCACTCAAGTGGAATATTTTTGTCTATAAGTTGCTCATTTCTCACACTCCTATGATTAATCCAATATAAGTGTTGCTAGCCGTTGCAGATAAAGGTAGAGAGCCCGAGAGCAAACGTAACGCAACGCAACGGCAGACACATTAATAACAAACAAGCAAACAAACAACAACAACAAATAGAACTAGGAAAACACTGAAGCTTGCAACAAAATTTAGGTCGTAAAGCCACCTTCGGCCAGCATAGCAGTTAGCTTTCAGTGTGCAGCAATACTTATTTGACTTTTGTTATCCAGTTTGAAAACCGGTTTACAACGCCACGACCCCACCCGCGCTAATAATAGCTACCAAAATCCGTAAAAAAATAACTTAAAAATATACCAAATCGCCCATACCTTATCATACGCGGAATCTAGCCTCCTATCTTCACAAGTATCCATGGCGTGTACTCGTCCTATGGACTGAAGGTAATCAATCATATGGGTCTGCTCCACTCTCTCCTTCTCTCTTTCTACTCTTTTTCTCATTTCGCAGTTAGTTTTATTACAGATTAACAGTTTTGATTTCTCAACTTGTTTGCCACCAATTTTGTGGGCCACTTAATTTTGCTGAATTGCTTCTTCATCAAGTTATTTTTCTGTTTTTTGCCATTATTTCTGTCTTATGCGCGCCAGAACAATTATATGAATTGTTCTCGTCCACGTTTGCACAACACACTCACACAGAGACACACAGGCATCTTGTGCCTAAAACGCACAGACAACCCACAAGTCTGTTTTAGTTTTTTTCTTTTTCTTTTTCTTATTCGTATTCCACTTTACACTACCAACTAATTTTTGAATGAGCTCGTCCTTGATTGGGCTGAGAGTGCTTATAATATCTGGCCGTTGCCTGTGAGTTGTTCCCTGCTGTTTGTTGTGCGCTGTCCATCTTTACAGTCTTTTACAGTGGGCATCTCAAGGCATTAGTGCTTGCGTACAACATTTTCTATCACTTACATGTGTTTTGTTGCTTTCGCTTTCCAACGTAAAATGTTTTATTATTAGCCTGAGTGTATTGTGAACGGATTTGCCTTGTAAATAAAACATAACGCTGTATTTAGTCCTTAAACACTACACCCGACAAAATGATTTCATTTTATAATTGTTGTTTTACCTCACTTTTGTGTGTCCCTTTAATTAATGAATGGTTAAAAAGGTATACACGATTCTATATGGAAGAAGTTTGTATTTTGAATATTTACGTTTTCAAATTTATGGAGCACTAATTTAATCTTCACTAGTTTTGAAATTTACTGTATATTTAGACGGGTTGGCTAACTGCTCGAAAAGCTGCTGCATTGCATTCAAACGAAACAGGTTTCACATGGAGCATGGAGTCATGAAGTCATAGTATTAGTATTCGTGAATTGGGTGAAGCTATGTAGCCACAAAATTGTGCTCACCACTCTCTTGCTCTCCTTCTCCTTTTGCCTCTCCCACTCGTTGCTCAAAATCACTCGCCTCCATTAAATGTGTATTTTCTGTCGCACAGTCGAACCGTCAGTTTTCGTTTTGTTTCGCACGAGTGCAGTTTGATTACTCCTTACATGGTGAGCTAGCACAAATACCCACAAACATCACACACACTCGCACTCGCAGATTACTTTATATTATAGAGTTTATATTAACCGTATTTATTTGGAAAAGTCCCAATGCACTTATGGGAATGTTTTTTTAAAATACTGTGATTGTGCAAAAGTTGAGTGGAATAAACACGGCACACTTCGATTCGTTCCTAGTTATGCTTAATTAGCACACGCACAGCTATACACACAACACACACAGCACAGATACGGCGGCCAATTGTTGACGTCATGCTGCTGGGCTTAAGCATTTTTTATTGTTATTATCTTTGTTCAGCGCTTGTCAATAGTTGCCCTACTGTATAACCCCAAAAGGTTAAACAGTTTTAGAGATATACCTACCCAGATTCTTATAGATATATACACCATATGCTTCACATTCATATATAATATAATGTATACAACATTCTGATAAGCTTCCGACCTTTCTCAGCTGTACGTAACTCGAACGTTAAAACAGTTCTCTGCGGCGGCTACAGCGATGATTTCACAACAATCGTATATTCTAGTCCATACCGTGTCGCATATTATCCGTTAGAGGTACAGTAAACGCCTGTTCCAGTGAACGCTCTCGACTAAAATGGTTAGGATAAGTTAGTTAAATTAGAACTCTAGCATTATACATAAAATATATGCATAAATGGGTTCATTAAAAAAATTGGTAAACAATGAATTCTATTCTTAGCTTAAAGTAAATCGTATACCAATATAAAAAATAATTATCAATTTGATTATTTTGGGTATTTTATATTCTTGTTAGAATTTATTACTTTTGCGTGAAAGATTTCTCAATTCCTAACTAATTTTTAGATGTAAATTCTAATATTTTTTCATTTTAAAATTACCTAAATTCTATACTTTGACATTCAGTCAGAAGCTTCACTGTAGCTTCTTTTGGCTTAAGGTTCAAAGAAACGAACAAAATTTGTTGTGTTACAGATATTGGGTTTTCGCGTTGTGGCCAGTGTCATCGACGGCCGTTAGCAGGACTATAAAACGAATAATATGTGGACGATGCGCAAGGGAGGGTGTGGGGGTGGGGGGGGGGTTCGTCGAGGCATCCGAACCTGAATCCGAACCCGTATCCGTAGTCCGAGAGAAGCTATCCAATTCGCAGAGAGGCGGCCGTTTCAGGCAATTATTCATAAAGTCGATTCACCAGAGGTAAACCGAACTTGTCCACTCCCTCTCTGTGGTGTTATTTGTGTGTGTGTGTGTGTAGCGTGTGTATATGTGTGTAAAAAATCTATGCAACCTAAAAAAAAAAACCCAAAAAAAAACAATCCTATTTTCTGACAGCCTATCCAATAGAGATATATAACAAATATATAATATAGTTTTAAAAGCAAGTATACCGATATCATGCGGGTCCGTGGCAAGGAACGACAATCATTGCGAATGTCCCACAGCCGTGCCATCGACCACATCCACTGGTGCCGCTGTACCGTCCAGTTGCCCGACCAATGTTGTGACCATACCCGTGCCCATTTACAATCGGAGGCAACTTTCGCTTACGTCACCGTCAGGGTTCACTGCATGATTTAACACCTGTACCGTGGTTTGGCTTTGAATCAGGCTGAGGTCAAGCCCTGGTCTAATCGTCTGTCCGTTTAAAGGCCCTGTGTTAATGGCGTCCTAGTCGCAGTGCGCCCATGGTTTATGCTAATACCCTGCCCAACTCAGCCCCTCTATAAGGTAAGTCTGTAGCTGCGGCGAAGCGGAAATCTGTTGGACAATGCACGCGAGGTCTAACGAAGTTGAAAGTTTGATTCGAAACGCATTAACAAAAAAAAAAAAACCTCCAGTCAAAATATCGATCATATATCAACCAATCATCACTCATCTTAAATCAAATCAAGAATTATGGATCAGCATAGCGCAGACAAGTGCAAGTGCCACAAGCATACTCATCCGGCCAGCAGACGCTCAGCGACTATGGACTTCGTCGGGTACAATTTGGAAGCGGTGAGTTGAAGTTTTTCACATATTCAAAGTATATCCTTAGATGAGGAAATTATATAGAATATAAAGTCAAAAATTCATAGTTATAATTCAAGGAGTATCTGTTTTGGTGTAGGAACGATTCATAGTTACCTCGCCCTCAGAGATAGGGCAATACGGATTGAAATAATATTCCACATATATTGAATTATAAAAATTTATGTTGTCCGAGCGTTTTCCGAACAGCTTCTGCCTCTACTGTCGTACATGTCCACTATCTTATCAATTACATTTTACATACCTTATTTTTAATCATTAAAGTGATCGATCAATATCAATTTTATGTACCTCTGTGAGCATTCACTCTAAGTAAATTCTAAAAAACGCTTTTATTTTAATTACGCTCGAGTCATATGAATCTGAATAATATCCCATTAAAGGAAACAGTATTATTATTTTTTTCTGAATTTCGAATTAACCCCTTATAACCTACCTATTCATTAGTCATATCCACAAAATCATTTCTTTCTAGTATCACTCATATTCCTTTTGATAATGCCCAGTCTTTCAATGTGAAATGTTAACAAATGTATACTATCAGACATTCTAAAAGCTTTTCAATCTTTCTAAACACTTTTATAGCGTAGTGGATTACCCATTTTATTTAATTAACCAGAATTTAAAGTTTGCATAAGCCACAAGAGCTGAAAGGTCTTTCCGCTGTAATTATGAATAAAGAGCTAGAAAGCATAATGACTAGTGCTTCAGAGTTTTACTGTTAGTAGCTTTATAGAGTATGAAATACTTATCATAGATTTTGCAGAGGCAATTAAAATTGTAATAATCTATTCACATTGAATTCCCGCTCTATTCAATTTCCCACTTATTCATCTGAGGAAATAAGATTGCTTTCCCTTTATTTTTGTATATTTATTTTAATCATCTATTCTTCATCCCGTTTAGCCATTTACAACGAATGTGGATCGTGTGCGAATGAGTTTATCCCGGAAAGGTAAAGGCGATGGTCGCGCGATGATTGCTACTACACTGCCCGACACTAATGCACACGAAATGGAAACGAAGAGATTTGCCGGCTGCTGTTGGATGAGGGCAGGGGATGTGAACGGCGGTGACAAAGGCGGGTGCCACGCCGCTGCATCGAGCAGGCAATGATGGGTAAATATACACATCTATATACATTAAATATATATAACTACATTATTATACGAAATCTATTCTGTTGATCGATAGGTCATCTGACATTGTGAAGCTGTTGGCCGACAGCCAAGGCGATCTTTTGCTACAGGACGAGTGGGGCAGAGCGCATGGCATCGCGCTGCTTACGCGGTCAAATTGGAGGTTTGTCGCTACCTGTATGCCAGCAGCAGCAGCCCCGCTGAAGCTGCTCAATGACAAAAAGGATAAGAATCGCCTATGGAGTATATCATGGAGAATTCCCACGGACGACTTTAAGCTGTTGCCAAAGCCCTAGAAGCCCCAGGCATGCAGAAGCCCCGAAGCCTGAGAAGCAATGTGAAATTGGGTGGAGTAGTCCAACTTTGTAGCTCATATATATAAGTGCCCCCAAATTGTTATGTAATTGTTATCATAATCTTTTATAGGAAACTATCTATACTATCTATCTATCTGTATATATATATAATATGCATCTGTTGTGTATATATATATACGACAGTTTAGTTCTCACTGTATTGTATTTTTGTATGTAATTCTCTCCTGTAACTGGAAGCACAAAAAGTAATGAAACTCGATTCATTTATGATGTTTCATCAAATTTTATATATCCTATATACATACGTGGTATGTAGGATATATAAATGCCCAACAATTGGTAACATTTGAAAGTGTCTAAAAAGTTAATGTAAGAGCAAAATGTTTTAATCGCAATATAATTGTGTGTGAATTTCTATATATATATTATATATATATATATATATATATAATATATAATATCATATATATATTATATAAACTTGATGTGCCTACACCCTACAAGTAATACCACTACGTTGCATACACTACACTAACGGGCAATATCAAAGTTTACATCCTATGCCTAAAACATATATTCTATACATATTTATAAATATAAATAATTAAATAAATCTAACAAAGTGCACAAGAGACTCGATGTTTAATTCCCACGATTCGACCCGATCGTATTATTGACTAGTTGAATGAGTTCCTCGCATGGTCGCCACAATCCGAGAACCTCGCTCAGATAATCGCTTAAGTGTCTGGGGCATTCACAGCTCCTCGTCGACTATGCGCGCCAGAGTGGAGCTCTCGTAGTCGGTGGATACTTCGCATGGAGCTGAGCGTCTTTTCTTTCTGCAGCGCTTGCAGCAGCTGTTTTGGCGCATATCACCTTGCCGAGCGAGCGACTGCGCGATCGAGCTGCGTGCTAAGACTGGCGCATGCTTTGGTCGAAGGCCAGACGCTTGGGCGTGGACGACTGGGGAGCTGTCACTCGTTTCGTTGGCGGGGGAATTGAAACCAACGTGAGCTGGAGGAAGAAGAGAAGGAAAGATAAGAATGGGCAAAACTTAGATGTGAGAGAAGGGCAAAAAAATGGGAAGAGCTAACACGAATCAAATGGGGAACAGATGGATGTGGGAATAAATATGAAATGGAATTTGAAAGACCTAATATCGATAGGCAGAAGATTTAAAATGGGAACAGTTTTATAAGAAACCTAGACTTATAAGGGGGGAGAGTTGAGTTGAAGAGCTAAGGAAGTGGAAACAGTTAACATATGGTATAATGGTATTGGAACATACCCCAAGAGTTCAGCAAATGCCAAAGCCTCCTGCGGATTGCCATTGCACCTCAAGCTCGTTGAGAGCATGTGCCGGCCGAGATCTGAGATAGATTGCAGCCCTCGTCGAGCAGTAGCTGCGCTATTCCAGGCGCTGCAGGCTGATGGCGCGAGTCCAAGGGCGTTTCGCTGTAGAATGAGCCGCAGACAATTGTGGCGCCTGGAGTATAGAGATCAATCTGCGAGCGCTGGGCAAGCTTGGCGAGCAGAACGCGCAAATGGGACGAAATGCAGACAGCTGCTATGTGTTGCACAGCAAAGAGGATCAGGCCCACATCCTAGGGCGTCCGTAGAGCCGATAGTCGCTGCTGATCCGCCTGAATCCAGTAGGATTCGAGCATCTCATCTCGGCCAGCTGTTGGGGGATGGCACGCATGATGGGGTCAGATTATGCGTCATCCCCCTGACACTGGGCCTCTCGCCATGCTGCAACAGCAGCTCGACCATGGCCCGGGTCCTCGGCAAAATCCGGGCCAAGGCATTGGTGCAGGCAAATGGTGAGCCGGAGACACGTCGAGCGCCGCGCTCCAGCAGCAGCTTCGCCAGCTGCCCCGATGCCGACCAGTGGCGGCGAAATAGAGTCGCCGTATATCCCTCCTTATCCTGCAGGTTGACGCGTGCTCGCGCTCCGATGAGCTCCTGGGCCAGCTTCGACTGATTGCAAGCAATGGCCACCATCAGTGGGGTCTCGCCCGCGTCATCCGTCTCATCTGAAATTGGGACGTTCGTCGGGAGCAGCCATGCGGGCCGCCCTCACTGCTAACTGCATCGATTCTCGATGGCCAGATGCAGAGCCGTCTTTCCGTCCGCTCAGCGTCTTGAGTTGACACAACGCGCAGCGCCATGCTGGGGATCAGCCTGGCGCTTGACCTCCACATTGCCGCGCCCACTTGCAGCGGCGTATAGCCCCATTCGTGTTGGACCAACATTGATGGCGCCTGATGACTTGGCATCACAGCGACGCACTCTACGTGACCCCAGCAAGCGTCATATTGCACGGCGTCACCAGTTCCGAGTCTGCTATGTGGATCCTGGTCGGCACCTACAAGCACTGGTCAGGAACTCCCGGTTTCTCAAGGTCTTCGCAATAGTAAATGAATATAATTGCGATCAAATCACCGTGCCCGCCTCCTCCGCCATCTCCCCCACCGCCGCCTCCCATAGTATCCTATCTGTATTCTCTGAACTCCAGCTTTCGCCCTCAAACTCGTCCACCCTTCAAGTTCTCCATACCTTCGGGCGTAACTATCTATCTCTAGAGCATCGGCATGAGCTAAAAGGTCAAAATCAGACATTAATAAGATTATATTATTTTGTTATATAAGCATAATTAACACTTAATAACATTATTTTACTAATTAAGAGATTATTGGAATTTAAAATAATAACAATTTAGTTGAAAATATTTTTAAGTTTATTGTTATTTTTGGATTATCGAAGTTTTTTTTATATATTTATCTATCATCTACAAAACCATTTTTTATAATTTTTCATTTCATTATTTCTCATTAATTATAAATAATTTTTTTTCAATGAATGTTTAAGATTAATATAAACAATGCAACAATTGTCACATATTAAAACTGTTAAATCATATATTATTTATTTATATTAAATAACACCAGTATTTCTACTTTGTAAGCTCACCTTTGACAGTTCACACTCGACCTACTAAGACCCATGCAGTCAAATGAAAAATGTTCATGCTCAATCTTGTGGCGAGCGTGCGACACATAATCTAGTAAAGTAGCTAGTTGCTGCCTGTCCGTGCTGGTCGCGTCGTGGGTTACCTGTGCAAAGGATCGCCGTTGTGGCACTTAGTACCCCACCATTTCGTTGACTTCCTTTTGTGTGTTCTGCCTTGCGTTTAGTTTTCTGTGTGTCTCTACTGTCTCAAGCACAGTCGAGCGACGTGCGTCCGCTGCCTAGCTTGGCATCCAGATGTGGGGGTGGTGTGTTGTGTCAGTGTGGGCCGTCACACAACATTCAGCGTGTCCCGAAAGTGACACAAACTCCCCTTATGCCGCGAAACTCTGTGGGGCGTGGCCCTTTATTGCCAAGCCAATCACCAAAAACTTAACGAACTGTTCCCGCTTCGCAGTCAACACTTGTGGCAGTTAGTTGGCACTTGGAACTTGCCAGTTCGGACCACACTCGATGTCTGCCCCTGCCCCGCCCCGCCCCGCCCCCGCCCCAAAACTTGGTTTAGCCAATGAACTTGAAATTGCCAACTGAAGGCAAACAAACGCAAACAGACTGTAAATTGTTTATGCTCACATAAATTGTTATGCAGCCCATGCCAAATAGCGTTCAATCAAGATTTTTCCCCAACCACATGCAACAGCAGCTCCAAGCTCCAAGTTTCTATTTCTGTTTTTTTATTCATCTCAATTTGGATTTTGCAATGCAAATTTTGTTAAATTTGAGTCTGGATTCATTACAAATATCTGTTAGACATTACAAATGCTAAATATTTATCAATTTTAATGCTCAGCCAGGCAAGTGAACACCTTGAGCTGCTTCAAGGTGCCAGATCTGTGCAAGTCTAATTCATATCTATCTCTGCATTAGTCAATCCATAACTTTATAGCACACAGTTCTATATGCCTGAGCTGTAGATCTGCTTACTTGTATACTTACTTGTTGAATTTGCTTATATATATTATACAGATTTCCCATATATGTATACGATATCAATATCAATATCTATTTCATATATTTATAATATATATGAAAGGAAGACGAATGAGCTGATATTCCAATTAGCTTCTTAAGCTTCTGAAATGATTGACTTTAGAATGAATGATTGACTCTGATTGATGCAAGGCAAGGGAATGCGAATGTCTAGAAAATGTGATGTACAGTTAAAAGTTCGAGTCTGTAGCTTTTATGATATGGTTAGGCTCAAACGAACGGACGGAAGGACAGAACGGCTGAGAACTAAGTTATTAGATAATAAACATACAGCTGCATATAAATCTGAATATGTAATATGAATATGAATATGATATAATATGAAATATGAATAATGAATATGAATATAAATAATGAATATGATATGAATATAATATAATATTAATATGAATATGATATGAATATGCCTCTGCTCGCCTCTGCCTCTGCTCTGCCTCTGCCTCTGCCTCTGCCTCTGCTCTGCCTCGGCCTCTTCCTCGGCCCTCGTGCCTCTGCCTCTGCCTCTGCCTCTGCCTCCTGCCTCTGCCTCCCCCTCTGCCTCTGCCTCTCGTCTCTGCCTCTCCTCTTCCTCTGCCTCTCCTCTGCTCTGCCCTCTGCCTCTGCCTCTGCCTCTGCCTCTGCTCTGCCTCTGCCTCTGCATCTGCCTCGCCCTCTGCCTCTGCCTCGCCTTTCCTCGCCCTCTTCCTCTGCCTCTGCCTCTGCCTCTGCCTCGCCCTCTGCACTCTGCCTCTGCCTCTGCCCTGCCTCTGCTCTGCCTCTCTTCCCTCTGCCCTCCCCCTCGCCTCGGCCCTCTGTCTCTACGCCTCTGCCTCTGCCTCTGCCTCTGCCTCTAGCCTCTGCCTCTGCTCTGCCTCTGCCCTCTAGCCTCTGCCTTTCCTGTGCCTCTGCCTCTGCCTCTGCCTCGCCCCTCGGGCCCCTGACTCCTCGGTGCCTATCCACCCTCCACCCCCACTGCACTCCTCCTTTCCCCCCCCAGTTGTTCCTCTTCTCCCCAAAATGCATCACCATTTTACCCTCACTCCCTTCCTCACACTCCTCCGCATATCAGCACTGGACAATATTTTCAACAATCATAAAAAATAAAAAATCAAAAAATTATTTGAAATAAAATTACAAGTGCAACATACCCACATCTACTATACATATCATTATATATTCCAAAAAAAAAAAAAATATATATATATATATATATATATATATATATATTACAAATATATCCCATAAGCCTGCTTTAATAGTTCTAATCAGTTCCAATTAAGCTCTACAAATAGTTGACTTTTATTTTAGCGACTGACGGTCTACGAAAGTTGTTTTTTTTTTTTTGCACCTTTGTGGTAGGAGGCAGGTGATTTAATTAAGCAAGTGCTTGATACTAATTAAACTAGACAAAAGTTTATATCTGGCTTTGAGCGAAGTTTATAGACGCTTATGCCAGTTTGAACTTAAATTGCTTTGCTGCTGTTGCTGCTGCTGCTAGTGCTAGTGCTTTAAGACCGTTTAATCCTTGGATTCCATCTGCTGTTCTAGCCTTAGTTCGCTTGGCTCTGTTTTATTTCGAGTCAAGAGAGAGACAGAGAGAGAGAGAGGGAGAGAGAGAGCTTTAAGATTTCTTAATATTTATGTGCACGTCGTTAACTGCATGGATTGCTTGCATATCAAATGGGCATACGGCCCTGTTCCTGTTCCTGTGTGTGCGTGCGTGTGTGTGCTTTATGTAAAATACTCTACACATGTGAGTGCGTGTGTGTGTACGTGTGTGTGTGTGTGTGTGTGTGTGTGTGTGTGGGAAGAGTGAGGCCTGCATGGCACGCACTGCCTGACTGTGGGCGGTTCGAGCCGGGCTCTGTCGGCTTGACTTCCTGGCACGCACAAAAGCGCAAGACACGCAAACAGGTCAAGGATATTTATGCATATATGAATATACAAAACACAAATCACAACAAAGCCAAAATGAATCGAAAACCCCCAGCCGATCTAAGCGCAACCAAATGGAATAGAATAAACCCAAGAGCTGTACGTGCGAGCACTTTGAACTAATGCGATTGAGCAAGACTTGCCAATGAACTGAACTGAAGTGGTTCCACTGTGCTCAGTGCAGTTCAATGAGCTGTAGTCTAGTATGAACAATTATACTAAGTGAACTAGCTCACAATTTATCAATCATTCAACAAAATGCATGAACTAAACTAGTTCCAAACTCAAGAAATTAAGAAACTTTAACTCTCTTACTAGTTCAGCATTAGTTCTATTGAGCTAGGCAATTGAATTTTATATAAACATATGTCTGTGATCGCTGAACTGAACAAAGTGCATGAACTTAACTAGTTCCAATTTAAAGAAATTCAACTCTCATACTAGTTCAATGTTTGTTCAATTGAGCAATTGCATTTTATTTAACCATATGTCTGTGATCGCTGAACTGAATTGTCATCGAAATTCATGAACTTAACTAGTTCCAAATTAAAGAAATTCAACTACCATACTAGTTCAATGTTTGTTCAATTGAGCAACATATGTCTGTGATCGCTGAATTGCCATGCATTCATCGTCATTCATGAACTTAACTAGTTCCAAACAAATTGAGCTCTCATACTAGTTCAGCATTGCTTCTATTGAGCTAGGCAATTGCATTTTATATTATCATCAAATTAGCTAATGAATGTGCGCATTAACTGGCTGATATATCACAGAGTTCATGGCTGAACTGGTTCCACAACAAATTGAACTAGAATTGTTAGCGTTCGCCAGCTGACGGCATAAACATTTGTTCATCAACTTTAAAGACGTCGCGCTGTCGCCATTGCAGCTGACGCAGCGGCCATTGTTGCTGTGTGTGTGTGTGTGTGTGTGTGTGTGTGCGAGACAAAACTCGCAAAAATGAACGCGTAATTGTTTGCACATGAATACATTGGGTAAATATGCATTTACCACATGCTGCTGCTGCTGCTGCTGCTGCTGCTGTTGTCGCCGACGTCGCTATTGCCCTGGCCGTTGCCTGTTGCCTGTTGTCGCATGCAACGCGCATTCATTTGCATGCAAAGACTAGATGAGGGAGCGTCTGGATTGCTCCTGGATAGCTGCACGTTGCCAAGTCAAAGGCGTTTTAATCTGCTTACCTTGGCAGCATTCTTTCCATCTCTACTTCGCCTTCGTTTCTAGCTCTTCTCTCTTTTTTTTTATTTCTTCTCCTTTTGTTGCTTTGCTGCGAAATTCATTTGCATGATTGCGAGCAACGAATCGCAGGCCGGATCAGGCTGTGTGGGAGGGGGGACAGCTGGTTAGACGAGCGGTTCGACTCGTTGACTCCGTTGAGCTGCTGAGTTAGCGCTGCAGCAGCAGCAGCAGCTTTGCTTTAATTACGAGCCTCGCTTGACTTTGAGCACATAAACAAATTGAAACTTGTTTATGGCATGCAAATTAATCAAATCTCATTCTCAATTAAGTCACCCACACCGAGCATGCCGAGATAGCCGGAAATTTCCATCTTGGAAATGCAGCCGGCAGCCTTCAAGGCCTTGAGCACAATTTACATTGGAGGCTGGCAGCACGAATTTGTCCCAGGACAATAATTATTATAATTCAACACAAAATGCACACGCAAATCTTTGCGCAATTACACTCACAGTTTTTATGCCCTTTGTCAAGGGTATTATTATCAACAATAGTTAGCAAATGTATCTAATGGCTGCCCTGAATTTCAGCTTGAGCTTAATTTGTTTTTACTCTCCTATCTAGCACTTGTATGCATATTTGTATATGAATGCATTCATTCGTACAAAAAATGCATATGAATGTATTCATTCGAATATTCCACGTGCTCTTAAACAATTTTTCACTCATTGAAAATTAAAAGTTAAAATTAAGACTTGATTTATTTAACCTTTCCAGTTGATCTGGCCTTGGCAGCCTTCTTATCAATGATAACGTGCCGTGATATTCTTAGCGTAGGTATGGAAGTTGTTGCCTAGGCTGGCAGGATGCTTCCTGATATACTCAAATTGGTGCTTCACGAGAGTGAGACAAATATATAGCTGCTGCTGCACGTAGTCCCTGGTGTTGCTAAGAGAGAGAGAGAGAGAGAGAGAGAGAGAGAGCCAGTTGGCAGTACTAGACGATGACTTGAAGATGTTGTTATATGAAGAAATTTCGAGTAGTTGGACATTAAAAGATCACTAGAGCAACCAAGCAGAGAATTTAAGATATCTAATAAAAGATATGGAAACTGTCAAATCTCCTACATATACTATAGTTCTTCATACACAACATATATAACATGATAAATAATAAATTGACATTTGTTATTCACATTTTTTCGCCTCATCAGCGAAAGTTCAAATGTCAAAAGGTATGTAAAACGTAAGAACTACACTTAATCAAGTAAATTTCTACAATAAAATAAATAAAAAAATTTTTTTTAATTTAAAAAATATTGAAATATTAGAATATTGGAATTTTAGAATATTAAAATATTATATAATAATATTAAAATAATTATTTATTTATTTAGATCTAGCTTATGATTAAAATCATGTTTTAAATCAATTTTAGAATACTAGAAAATTCGAATATTAGAATTTTAATATAATAGAATATTATATTTTAATATATATAATACTAATATTCATTATATATATATATAATAAAAAATTATAATAATTTGAAGCCTTTAGATTTCGATTAATTTCTATTTAGATTAAATTGCCTTAAAGGTAAGTGGATATGCTAAACCGCTAATAAATATTGAATATCAGAATATATCGTTAATAATAACAAAAAATAAAATATTTGTAAGCTGCAAAGTTATTCAAGGAATGCATTTGCCATGGAGCGAATGAAAACAAAAGAGAAACCGCAGCATAAAATGCGCAATCAAATGGCTGAGCTGCTCACATGTGTGTGTAAGTGTGAGTGTGTGTGAGTGTGTGTTATGGCAACTGCAAAGGATGCTCAAATATTTGCTGCATGCTGCTGCTCAACTACAGGGTATTCAGTGTAGTCGAATTTGTTTGTATTCCTGTTCGCTCCGCTCACACTGAGTGTTGCACTTTGAAGTTTGTTTAATGCATAATCAAGTGTTGTACGAGACACGCACACACACACGCACATACACACGCACACACACACGCACACACATACACCTATACAACTACTAGAATAATAGCAACAAGAACTAGTTCACCCGCAGCGCACAAAGCTTGTTGTTGACCAATTAGCAGAAGCAGAAACAGAAGCGAGCTGCTGAATGAGCTTGCCCTAGTCACAGCCACCCCCTAGTTCCCCCCCTCGCTCCTTCCCCGCACACTTGCCCAACTGCCACATGCAGCTGTTCTGTTTGCACAGCAAGTGTCGAATTTTCGGTCACTTGGGCGAACGAGCGAAACTTTGTGCCCAGAATGAGTTGGCTCATTAAAAACTAAACTGTAATTATTGTAGAGCAATGAATATAACGACAGCAGATTCATTAATCATAGCTAAATCGCTTTTGATAGCACAGACTGCTCCAACTGCCCCCCTTTTCGCAGCGCTTCAATTGTCATCCAAATACCTGAGTCACGGCGTCCGATGGGCTTCAGACAGACAGATTATGTTAAATTAATGAAAATATATACAGATAGATATATATATATATATATGCAGACACATATAGAGAAGCAGACATAGCTTATAGTCATCTCTCTTGACATTCATTTATTGTGGCTTGAAGTAGTTTTGTCAGAAGAATAATTGACTTTCGTTTTGTTTCATTTGCAATGTCTTTTAATTTAATTTCTTTGCAGTTTAACTCTTAAGCTATATATATATATATATATATATATATATATATATATATGTATTTATATATTTATGTGCGTGTATTTAGCACTTCGTTAAGTAAATAAATATATTTCATCTATTTCGCTTTCAAGTTTTGGCCACAAAATTCTTGGAAAACTTCATTTTCACAGCCTATTTGACTGTTAGCATCAAGCGAAACGAGCTGAAGCTGAAGCTAAAGCTAAAGCACACATTAAAGAGCTTCTAGAGTATTTGCTGAAATGCGAGTAATTGCTATCATTTGATACTCTGCACTAAACTATTTTGTTCCATTTTCAGCTTTCACTCTCTCTCTTTCTCTTCCCAACTCAAGTTTATTTAGAGAAATATTTAAAGCATATATATTTAGTTTACATAGTTTAATATAAAGCGGCAAAAAAAAAACGAGGCTAAGGATATCAAATTTTACTAGGTATTCGCTCGCCTGGCATACCTTTTGCTTAGCCACCTTATGCTGGCTGTAAAGTTATTTCAAGTATTTGAACTTTTGCTTCAATTCGGATTTCAAATTTCGACTTTAAGTCGTCGCAGAGCAAATGTAGTTTAGCTTTTATCGTCAGAATCTTGGTTTCTTATTAGAATTGCATTGCTATGAAATGAGAGAGGAACCTGGCTTATACGGGCTAAGCCCTTTGATCTTTGTTTGCTACAATGTGACTGCTGTCGCAGCAACAGCGATGGCAGCAGCAGCAGCAGCAGCATCAAGAAACCTATTTCCGGTGCCATTTGCAACAGTTGCTTCAAAGCGAAATGGACTGGAGCTGTGCCAGCGACAAGCTGCCAAAAAGAAGTGAAAGTGGGGCGAGGAGGAAAGAGCATTGACTGACACCTGCATATGTGTGTGTGTGGGTGTGCGTGTGTGGTCCCAGAGACCACGCGTTACAATTATGAGACAGATTCAATATAACCGCAGCAGCAGCAACAACAACAGCAACAGCAACTGCGATTAGCGCAACGCATCGTAAAGACGCAGAGAAAACTGCTTCTAAGTTAAAAAAAAAAAGCCATACAAAGAGCACGAATTCACAAGTTTCATGCTCTTGCTCTCTTGCAGGCTTGCGCTCAATTCACCACACTGGCATGCAGGCAGCCAACGACTAGCCCATGGCAAACTCACCACACTGGCTGTGCCGTACCTGCTCGCACCAAGTCGCCGTTCAGTCTAACGTTGAACTCTGCCGCTATTTGTTGCTTCACTTCTCTCAGCAGTGACACACTACGCAGCGCTTAACATAACGGTGTACGTGATTTCGCCTACGACTACGACAACGACAACGCCAACGCCAACGTTGACGACGACGACGCGTCTAACGGCAATCCGCTCTCTTAACAATCAAATTGTTGCCTCTGACTTGAGGCTCTCTAGTATTTATTACTAATTTGTGCAAAGAAAATTCAATTCAATTCAATCAATTTTTGTGATCATTTTTTTCACGTGCTCTTTGAAAACAGCAAAACAACATCTGAATCGGAATCTGAATCGGAATAAAAATTTCAATTGTGCCAAATTTGTTGATCAAACAGAAATAACCGGCACCACAGTGCGTATGCGTAATTAGTTAGCAGTGCTACAAAAAAATGCAACAAATATCAAACGAAATACCAGACAAAAGCCCGTTATACCAATACACACATCCAGACAATCGAGTGTAAATAAAGTGCATAAACTTTTCCACATTTCCGCAAAAGGAAATACTACAGCAGCTAAAGCAAAATCTAGCTGATACGGTTAGTAGAAATACAATTGAAAATGCAAATTTAAATTTAAGCGAATTATTTCATTTGTTTGCTAAAAAAATATATATGTGCAGCTATGTTATTTATTTATTTTATTTTAGGTCAATAATTCCATTTTTTACGAGCCTATTTATTTATTTTATTTCATTTATTTGTTTATTTTTATCTCTTTTTTTTAGATTTTCTATTAAGCTGCAAACTTTCTGGAACAATTAAAAGCTGTCCGCAGGCATTTACCAATTGTAAACAAATGTTTTTTTTATTTACTTTTCTAGTTTTGCATTTATTTAAAATTTTGTGAAATCAATTCTGCGCAGTTTAAATGTAATTTTACTATTATATGGAATTTATTTGTTTTTTTTTTAAGTTAAAAAAAAATAAAATTAATAGGATTAATAAAAAAATATATATAATATATATATATATATAAATAAATTATAATCTATAAAATATTATTACAAAATATTAATTATTAAAATATTTAGAATAATTGTAGTTAATTTAATAGGCATTTAATTTTATTTAATATTAAAAAATACCTTTATTTTATTTTAATAAATTATATTTTACATTTTTTCTTTATTTTTATTACTTTTTAATACTGTTAAAAATGTTTGGAATAAAACTAATAATATTAGATACTCTAAAAATTCTTTAGATATTTAAGAACACTTTAAAATATTAAAAATAAATCTTAAAAAATGGTACAAAAAACATTAAAAAGCTTTCAAAGATGTTTGAATGATTTAAAATATTTTGTTTATTTTTGTTTTTATTATTATTATTTTTTTTTTATTTATTTACTTTTTTGCTAATCAAAAAATCTGGCAAAACTCTTGATGCAGCTTGAGATAACTCAATGAAACTCACATGAAAAGTAAAAGATATTTAAATAAAAACATTTTCCCATTGAAATATCATATTAATACACGTATATATGTATGTGCACACACATATGTATATATATATAAACTAATCACACTACTATTTCTATGATTGATATGCATCTTATTATGCCTACAACTGTTTGTTTCTGCTATTATTTCGATTTGCAAATGGAAAGAGCTTAAGGCATTTAGCTATAGCCTCTCTAGTTTACAGCTATATTAACATAATCCAACAGGTTTTATTGACACATTTAGAAAATGAAAAAGCCAGAGAGAGGCCAACATATACTAGTATATGTATATGTGTGTGGCTAAACAGAATAATCCAATATGTTAATTGGTTGGCATCGAGTAATTGAAGTGCTGGCAGCAAGCATAGCTTAAGCTTCTCTACTTCATGCTCTCTGCTGTTAAGTGGCTTTGTTTTTCCATTTGCCAGGGTGTTGGCCAACAATGCCTCTGGCCAGCTAGCTGTCTAGTTAATCAATCTGAAAGTAGTTAACAATATGTGAGACAAGCAAAGACAATGGAACAATACGGAATGGATTGGAATGGAATGAATGAGTGAAAGCTATATGGAAACTACTTGAATTTGAAAGTGGCCAAAGGCAGTGTCAGAGAATAAACGAAATCAAGAAATGTTGAATGGAGAGGGGAGAGTGGAGAAGGGAGAGTGGAGAGTGAGCTGGTGTGGAGACAGCGGACAGGCGTTAAGCAGCAAGAGGATCTACATGATTTATAAGCTACATTAAATTGAATATTCAACATAATGTTGCCTTTAAATGGGACGATGCGCAGCAGCAGCAGCAGCAGCAGCAGCGAAGCAGCAACTATCTGCGTATACAAAATGTACATATATATATATATATATATATATATATATATATATGTATATATATATATATATATATGTGTTTGTGCCTTGCCAGCTGAAGGTCATTTGGGCTTGACTTGGGGCTAATGTCTAAGTGACTTTTGGCCGCGCCTGAGAGCGTGCCACAAAATCAAAATACTTGGCCAGCACCTAATGGCATGCCTTGTTGCGCTTCACTGTGCCAGAGCGAGATGAGGCCAGGCATTGTTTTTGCTGCTGCCTTTTTGGTTAAAGCGAAATTGTTATAGTTGTTGTTGTTGCTGTTGCTGTTTGATTTTTTCTGTTTCTGGTTTCTCTGCGCTCATGTTCATAAATGGCGAAATCAAATAAAAAACGATCAACTTTGTGCGTCAAAAATATGTATGTGATGTTGTTTAAGCTCAACGTGTGCAAAAGTAATTTACCAACGTAACGTAGCGAGCATTATAAATCACACGTTCTGCCACCACAGCAGCAGCGTGCCAACTATAACTGCAAATACGCACACACACACACGAGTCCTTGGCCCTGCGTATGTGTGTGTGAGTGACTTACGTGTGCAGGTCAAATGTGAAAAGTCAGCCAATTCGGAGCACATTTGACAGACAAGAAGGCGGCGTGACTTAGTATACATATATACTGCACTAAGCCCAATGCCACGCCCATAATACTAACCAATACATGACACTTGCCAACACTGAACTCTTTAGTAGTGCCAGCAAACACGCACTTTCGAGAGGAACTAACTGAATCAGTCCTTAACTTGCTCATATTCCAATTTTCGTGCAACTTTAATGAAAATGTAGCAAAAATTTATAATTTCATTTGATTAAGAAATTCACTATTTATAGTTATTTTAACAAATTACCAACAACTGGTAAATTATATAAATTCAGATATACATACATATATCAATACAGCAAATATGGTATAAATTCGGGTAATATTTAATTGGAGAATGCATTTATAGTATTTTGGAAATATTTGAATTCAGTAAATATAAAATTCAAAAAATATTTCAGTTCAGCAAATATTTGAGAAAAATTTAAATGCAGGAAATAAATAATATATAAATTCAGAAAATATTTCAATTAAAGAAATATTAAAATTCAGTAAATAATTTAATATAATAAATGCATATATACATATGTATATGTTATACATATGTTTATAAAATACAAAAATAAAAATATATTTTTATATATAAATGGTTCAAGAAGTTTTCAAATTTATAACAAGTAGGAAAGCTGTAGTCGAGACTGCTCGACTACGAAATCCCCTGGGCTCTTCATATTCCAAGAATCATATTCCAAGAATGCTTCGTTTCGATTCTCTACGCGTAAGAAACTATACATGCAAAAACACGAACACACACACACGCTGATCTATGCTTGTACGCCTGTATGCGTGTATGCATGTGTGTAAGCATTGCAGGCGGCTTGCTGTCTCGCTGCCTTTGTAGCTGCGGCACATGGGCTTTGATGAGAAATCTTTGATGATTAATAATTCTGTTTCTAGATGGACAATCGTATTGATATCATCAGATTATGATTATGATATTCATATCTATATGCTAAACCCAACTGCATGTCTCTAGTATTTGAAATGCATTTTTTTTTCACATTTGGGGGTGGTGCGGCGAAGTGGGGACTGGAACCAAAAATCTGACAAAAACCGAAATTGTATTAAATTAATATCTATATATATGCAGAAGACTCGGAGACTCTAACTCTAAAGATGAATTAGCTAGAATTTTATAACTGGTTCCCGATAAATTCGTTTATCGATAACTTTGCAAATATAGAAGGTTTCGAATGTCTGAAACAAAACTCGTACTGCGCGTGCAATATACGGACCTAACACAAAAAGAATGAACTCTCTAGCTTTTGTATCTTCGGAAATCGACGCGTTCAAACATACGGACAGACAGACGGACGGACGGACGGACGGACAGGCGGACATGGCTATATCAACTTTTCTCGTCACCCTGATCAAGAATATATATATACTTTATGGGGTCTGCCATGCCTCCTTCTGCCTGTTACATACATTTAACAAAACCATTATACCCTGATTTCCCATTTTCAATGGGCTCAGGGTATAAAAAAAATGATGACATTTAGCATTTTTCCAAGAGACCTTTTTATTTAAAGATTTCATTGAAAGCCCAAGCTTGGTCTAATTGGGCTTATATCGGCATATTTTAATTACATTTTAAGTTAATTCAGATTTTATAATGAATGCAATAGCCAAACCAAAATGTATAAAGTAGCCCATGATTCAAATGTCACTTTGATGGAACTTGTCAAAGTATTGCATTCTTGACAGTGTTAACTAACTACGCGCAGTTAATGCAAGAGCAATTAATCAGAGTTTGACCTCAGCGTCGTGAACTATAATCTCGTTGCGTATGCAATTGCACATGACAATTTGCAGCAAATCTAAGAAATTGTTAAACTGTCAACAATAACGTGGCAATTCTATGCCGACAATCGAACGATATCGATAAGTTGAGCAACAGCTTTGGCTGGAGCTATCGCAAATGCTATGACACTTGCTTTGTCAGCACACTTTCAGCAGCGTTTCCTTTACTCAATTGCAAAATTCTTTGTAAATTTCTCGCTGTCAAGAGCATCTGCAGCAGCAATAGCAGCATCATCATCATCATCAGTTTAGTCAAAGCACACTGCAAACACAGGAGTGAGCGAAGCGAGGTAGGCAAACAAGCAAACAACTGCAAATGAAAAGGCAAACAATACATCAAATTACGTTAATAATAATAATAATATTAACTGAACCGAAGCAAGCAACAGCTGAGAAAGCAAGCATAACTGGAAAGCATAAATACGAAATCTATACGGACTTGAGTTGAGTTGAACTGAGTTGAACTGAGCGGAGCTGATGGATAATAGTGAGGAAGAATCGAAGATGGACTTTGTAAGCTTCTTGGCCAGCTCACAGCAGCTGACCCAGTGGGTGAGTATGTTTCTTGTTGATGTTGACATCGTTGTCGTTGTTGTTGTTGTTGCAAATACTTAAATTGCACGCATTTGGGATCATGGCTAAGCTGCTTGCCTGCCTTACAGCTACCCAGCGGCGGGCCAGAGCTAATGTACATTGCACTGTCCCATGAGAGCTGTGACCTGGACTCTGTGGTGAGCACTCTGGCCATTGCATATTTACGTTATCGCAATCCGGGCACACTGCAGCATAACTATATGCCCGTATTGAATATGATGCGACGTGATTATCCCAGCAAATCGGAGGTGCGTTTTCTGCTTGAGAAACAACAAATTGTGGCCGATCGTCATCTGGTGTTTCGTGACGATGTGCCCGAGGAGCTAATGTTGCGCAGTCGTTTCATTTTGGTGAATCATCATGTCAGCCCGTTTCACTATTGCACCGAGGAGGTCTACGACTATCGGCCCTATCAATGCGAGGCAGCACGCCTGCCCATCTACTGTCAGCGCATCATGCATCCGATGCGCTCCTGTGCCGCCCTAATCACCGAGCGCTACGACAGCCCCATCTATAACTATGCGAATGTGCGCTGCCTGCGCGTCTTTGAGCTGCTGCATGCGGCACTGTTGCTGGAGAACAATAACTTTGCCAAGGATCCGCTCGATCAGCTGCCTCAAGTTCGCGACTTTCAGCTGCTGCTGTTTTTGGAGAGGCACCTGGGCCAGCTGGACATGACGCAACGTACAATTCTCTACGATACACTCGTGAATGCCATGTTCAATCTGAATGATCTGACACTGCCTCAGATACTGCGACGTGATTTCAGGCTGCTGCGTGCCAACAATGGCATGCACTTGGTGCGCATTGGGCACTGTTGCTTTCCCATGGCCGTAACGCGATTCATTTCGTTCGAGTTCGCTCAGCTGGCCCTGCAGCAGTTCGCCGCGGAGCATGGCTGCGATTTCATTGTGCTGCTGGGCACCAGCGTGCAGCCAAGGGGTGGGCTGGCTATCAAGGAGCTGGGCCTGATACCGATGGACTCGCTGCGCAATTTGGATGACCGACATCTGTTCGATCACATGATTATCAATCTGAATGCCGCCGATGAGCCGATGCTGGCATTGGAGCCATATCGTGGACTCAACTTCATGCAGGGCGCCTTCTTCTTCATCAATGTGTGGAATGTGCATTTTCATGATTTACTGAATCTCATTCAGCGCATTGTCTACAATTGGGTATCCAAGGATGGGCCCTCACCCGTCTAAGCATGGACAACTCGAACTTCTTCTAGTTCTTGTTATTCTACTTGAACTTTTACATCTAACTTTAATTTTATCGTTTTTGTTTTGCTGCCCTGGCACATTTGCTCACATTACGCATCTAATCCATCAACACGGACTCAGGTAAAACCACTTTTCGGATACTTTTACACGACAGCAGTCGAGAAGCTCAAGCTGAAGCTGAAGCTGACTTCCCTCACTCGGAAAGTTCGTTCGCATCGGATTTCCACTTGAGCTGACGCGGCGCAGAGCTTTATGAACTTGAGAATGTTTCTTTTTTACTTTGCTTTTTGGCCAATGCTTTACATTTGGATCTCAATATTTGAACTTGGGCTTGTGTATGAAACTGAACGATGCAACTTGATTTCAATAAATGCAAAAACACATCGGCTACCGATTTATGGCATCAAATTTTGCCAAGCTCAAATATTTATTTATACAATTATAGCATTATGATATGATGGAAAAAAAAACGAGTTTTTTTTTTATTTTATTTTTCTTATTTCATTTTACAATAGAATTGGGCTGGCAACAGTGTTGAGTGCGCTTTGTTCGCATGCCATAAAACATTATTATTGAATAATTTATATTCAATTATTGCGATCAAAATGCATGATAGATGTGCGCACAGTTAGTCAGTGTATGAAACATGAGTGTTTAACCCAAGCGTTTGCATTTAAATTATGATTTACGCACGCAAAGAAAGAGAGAGAAAGAAAGAGAGAGTGGGAGAAGCAGAGGGAGAGGGAGAGGGCGCATCTGCTCTGTGTGTAGTTGATGACAGATGTGTAAAGAGACAGTGATGTCATTTTTTCTTTCTTTAGCCCAAAAAAGGCTAAAAGAGGCTAGATTCCAAGGAAAAAAGTGGAAAATAGTTGAAAAAAAGGCTGATTGTTTTATTATTATTAATATAATTTTTAAATATTATTATAAAGACATAAATTCATAATTTTAAAAAATATATACATTTACTCGCACTTTTTGTTTATATAATTCTTTCGACATATAACTTTATTGTTTAGCAAACGAATTTCCGAATATTAGTGATGGATAGATGATAATTTTTAAGTGCAATTATTCAATTGATGTAAATATCGAGACTTGAACATAAATTGTATTAAATTAAAATTTAAAAAACTTGAAGACTCGAGCTCTAAAGATGACCGAGATATAATTTTTGAAAATATGTTTTATCGATAACTTTGAAACGATAAAAGCTAACGAGTATGTCAAATAAACTTGTAGTGCGCGTGCACTATGCGGACCTAACACAAAAATAATGAATTCTCTAGCTCTAATATCATCGGAAACAGACGGACAGACGGACAGGGCTATATCGACTTTTCTCGCCAAGATCAAGAATATATATACTTTATGGGATCTGCCACGCCTTCTGCTGCCTGTTACATACATTCAACAAAACCATTATACTCGGATTTCCCATTTTCAATGGGTTCAGTAACTCGCTAAAAAGGCTAGAATTCCCGCTATCCGCTGTTTTCAAATTCAGCCCACAAAAACAGCCGGATTTGACGGCAAAAAAAGGCTGAAATCACATCCGTGTAGAGCAGTGTACTGCAAGTGTGAGTGGTGCAGAGATGGTGCAGAGCCATTATAGAATGCATTAATCTAATCATATGACTGAGAATATGCGAATTGCCAAATTCATAAACTCTAAAATGGAGCTTTATATGCGAATGTGAGCATGTTTTCTTTTCTTTGGCTGCCACGCACGCACACCTGTATACACAAAGAGAGAGAGGGAGAGTGAGAGAGAGTGAGGCAGCAAGTATTTGCAACTTGATTTATAAGCACGTTGATGTCAGTTACGTGCACGCACTCAATAATGGCAGCACAAGTTAACAGGCGCCAAAGGCGATGTGGGTCCGAGGGCTGTATCTGTTGTTGTCTTTCTGTCCGGGCAACAACAGAAGAAAATAAAAAAAAGAGAGAGCTGAGACTCTCGCGCAAATTGCTTGCAACACTTTTGCTTTGACGGTCGCTATTTGCTGTTTGGCTTTTATAAATCGCTTAGAACCCGCACCCAATTGTAGTGCTGCTGCCTCCTCCCCATCCCCCCTCCCTGCCGCCCCTTGGCCTCTCCACTGATAACGGCGACAAGTCAAAGACGCCGAAAACAACTCTGGCAAAGCTGTGTGACGTCAGCCAGCCGAGCATCGACATTATTCTCGGTCGGCACTCAAAACACATCCATCAGCGGCGCATTTGTATGAAGAGCTTAATGCTCAGCCGCTCAAGGTGAAGGCGCCAGGTGAGAGAGTGAGCGAGAGAGAGAGAGAGAGAGCGCTCTTGCCGTTGTTGTCTGCTGTCATCCTAATTGCTCGACTGCACGTCTTTTTTTTTTTTCGCCTCTTTCGCTCCAGCTTCTGCTCCTGCTCTTCCTCGCTTCGTTTGCTGCTTCTGCTTCTTTTACGCTTTCATTTGATATACACTTGCCGCGGGCAATAAAAACTTGAACACGTCTTCAGCTTTATGACAGTTCGTACCGTATTTTTTTTTTTTTTTTTTCTTTCTGACATTTATAGAACTATATAAATGATGTCAAGTATAGCTCAAGTTTTCTCCGAGTGTAATGGCTAGATTTCATAAATTTATAGTCGAACTAAACTACAATTTTATTTTTTCGTAATTGGCTGAGAATTGAGATGAATGTAGAGCTGATGCCAATGGATATATAAAATATAACAAGAAATTCTTATATAAAGAGACATTGATTGTATTGAATAGATTTCAAATCTACTAGATAGATTTGTAAAGTTATTTTTGCATTCAATCTACAATATTTTCCAAAATACATCCGTACTTCAAAACTTTGCATCAATTTGTGAGAAAAATATTCTGAAAGTAACTTAACTAACGTATATACAGTGAACAAAAAAAAGTATTGGCACACCAAGAATCATAATCAAGCGTTTGTACATAAGAGAAGCATACAATAAAACAAAACAAAAAAAAAGGAACTTTTTTGTTACAATATAGCAAAGCGTCGGGCAACACATTTGTGCCTTTTTTTATTTAATGAAGTATAACTAATAAAGAGATGTTAAAATTTTAGGTCTCTTTTTTTTTTTTTTTTTTTTTTTTTTTTTTTTTTTTGCAATTATTGAATAAAAATATATTAATGAACATAATCACAATTCTGTTATTCTTGTAATCCCAATGAATTAAATGTTATAGGTGCCTAAACTTTATGATTCTTGGTGTGCCAATACTTTTTTGGTCCAACTTTTTTTATTAATATTATTATTATTTATTTTTAGTCATATTTTAATGGCATTCATTTTTTTAAGAAACCTTCAAATCTATTGTTTAGAATTACTTATTTTATTTTATTTTATTATTTATTTTTTTTAAATTAAGTTTGTAATATCATTTACTAAAGAGAGCTAAAAGAAATTGATAGGCTTTGGCTTTGCTAAAACAATAAAAAAATAAAATAAACATTTTAATAATACAATTTTAAAAAATAAATAAATAAAAATAAATAAAGTAAAAAATATTAAAAAATAAATTAATAAAAATAAAAAAAATGTATAAGAAATAATTTAATAATACAAATAGGAAGAAATAATAATAAAAATTAAAATAAATAAAAAATGATAGAAAAAAGTAAATAAATAAAATTAAAAAAAATAAAATGTAATAAAAAAAATAAATTAATGAAAACAAATCAAATAAAATGTATAAAAAAATAAATTAATAAAAATAAAAAAAAATAAACTTTCTCTGTATTTTTACTCACAAATTGAATTACTTGATCAGAGTCTAACTAAATTAAATTATTAAAAAAAAGACATGGACTATCTAAAATTCAGGCAATATATAATATGATTAATTATATTAATTTTAGTTCTACCACAGTTCCTTTATAAAAAGCTATGCGTAGACATCTGATAAATTTTGTATTATATAATAAAGTTATTTTAAAATTTATTATGTATTACATTTACTTAATTACTTGCTTATTTGATTTTTTTTTTTTTTTAATTTTATATTGTGTCTTATATCTCTTTAAGTTTTTTTTTTTAACATAAAATCATATAAATTTGATGAAAAAAATGTATTTAAAACAGAGTTCAAGTTTTTGCTAATCAAGTACATTGATTTGATTAACTACTAATTACAATCTACACACTGACAAATGGAAACTCGAAAGTACGTATTGCTGTACAGCTACGACTTGAGCAATATCCATTAATAATATAAATTATATAAATTAAAATCAAAATATATTCATCTATTCATATTCAGATTTATGCATTCCCTTTTTCAAGTTTTTTATTTGCTGCGCAATCATATCAAATCGTCGTTGGCCTGCTGAGAGCCTTGCTTTACGTTTGCTGTTTTGTCATTTGCTTTTCCTTTATTTTCTCCTCGGTTTTTTTTTTTTTTTTTTTTTCTTGTATTATTTTTTGCCGCGTTGCTTGTTTACCATTGCATACTTTTGTGCGCCGTGCGCGTAATGAAGATAATTGCTGTTAAGCGCATCTCTAAGCGGATTTCAGAGCCATGCCTTACAAGCGAACAGAGCGGAGCGGAGCAGACAGAGCGCGAGACTACCTGCTGCACGGTATTTACCTGTCTGCGTTGTCAACGAAAGTTTTAGCATTTGACTTTCGTACGCATGCCCTGCCAGAGCCGAGCATATGCAATATGTAAAGTAGCTTGCTTGGCTGACTCTTAAGTAAGGTCACAGGACGTAACCTTAATTGAAGATTTTATATGATTGTATAGGTGATCGAAGATGACCTATTTATACATAATGGTAATTTGTTATTATATATTTATGTAATAACACAAATTCAGCTATTCCGAGAGTATACTTATGTATTAATTGTTAAAATAGTTATTATATTTATTAGGTTATTGAGACCATGTTTTAAATATGATTCATGGAAGTGAGGAGTTTGGGTTTATATTTTTATTAATTGTGTTTTTGATAATATATTTTTGCTACCACACACAAAGATATGATGTTATATTGATGATTAGTATTATGTATTTATAATTTTTTTCATGTTTGATAGTTAAGTTATTTTTTATATTTATTTGTTAAATTCATTGGTATTTTCGTATTTGATTATAACACGAGAGATATATTATTTAATTTTTAGGTGTATATAATTTATTATTATATATTTATAAATTATTGTGGAATTTACAAAGATGTGGGTATTATACACAATTCAATAGAGTATTTAGTTGCGTATTAATTAGTTTATTCTATTTTTCTTTCTTTATTTATTTTTTGTTTGTTTTTCACATACAATTTCCAGTTAGAGCATGCAGCAGTCATCTAATTTAGCTCTGGCTCTTAACAGTTTTATTTATTAATTTTTTAGTTGCGTTGCTTTTAGCGTTTCCCTTTTTAATTTGCACTTGGCGTGGGCGTGGCATGTGCGCGCTTGCTGTCAGTGGGCGTGGCCAGGCGCTTTTATTTCAAAGAGCGCACGAGACTTGCATTAATTAAATTCTTTAGACGGCTATAAAAAGGTGTTGCCTTGCGTTCAACCCCTTTCCCAGAGCTGCTGGCACTGCTGCTGCTTGTTCTTAATATTATTATTCTTATTATTATTATTGCTGCAGCTGAAGCAGCAGCAGCAGCTGAAGCGGCACCTAATTGGCAAACTGCTTAAAGTGGCTGGCAAACGGGGCGTATGCGTGATCCGGCCCTATAAAACAATCAGAGTGTGGCAAAGACTCTCAACTGTGAGTGGGCCGAACGCGAACGCGAATGTGAATGTGAATGTGAATGTGAATGTGAATGTGAATGTGAATGTGAATGTGAATGCGTTTCTATTGTCCGACTTTGGCTTTGCATATTTCCGGCTTCCGTTTTCGTTGCTTTCTTTTCTTAGCCACGACATTTTCTAGCTAACTTTCCTTCGCTTCACTTTGTTTGTTTTCTTTCAACAAAAAAAAAAAAAAAAAAAAAGAAGAAGGAACTTGTTTACAGGCAGCAAATTATTGTGACAGACGCCAACATTTATGACAAATATTATAATAATAATAATAATAAGGCGAAGGGAATTGGCTTTGCCATGTAACAGGTAATTGTTTTCGTGCCTGTCGCTCGGCTGCGCTTCATTTGCTCGTCCTTTTGCCTATTTTCTTTATAAATTCAGTTTGTTTCTTCTACTTCATCTGTTTCGCCTCTCCTTTTCTCTTTTTTTTTTATATGTTTTTTGCTTTGCTGCTATGGCATAATTTATTGTATTCCTTGGTTCGCATTTGCATAAATATTTTAATTTGCATTTTAACAAAATGGGAATTTTGTTGCGGCCTGCGCAACATAATCTATTATATACATATACTTGGAGTTTTATCTATATATATAAATCTATTATGTAGCTCTTTTTCTAGCTGGGTATAAAAATATATATAAAAATAGCTGGCAATATATATGTATATTTGAAAATAATAACAAGAAAATGAGCTGAGCTGAAAATTGAATTTAAATTCGAATTCGAGTCGAGTCGAGTCAAGTGGCTTTAAATACAATTTGCTTCACTCAAGCGAATGAGCAAATTTGCTTGGCCAAAGCCACAAGCTGCAGCCACTACGATTCGTAGCGCAACAAGTAAATCAATAAAGTATATAGTATATATATATATATATATATTAGTATTATGCAAATGAAGCTCAGCACAAAGCAGCCGTTCTATAAGCTTAATTTGTGATTTCAATTAGCTTTCATGTTGTTTTAATTAAAAGTAATTTTGAAGCATTCAACTGCAGTGCACGCAGCCATTAATGCTTAATTCTATTCAAATTATATTTCTATTAAATAACAATGCCTTTGACGTGCTGTAATTATTGTTATTATTATCATGATATATATATAAATATATATAATTTGCTAGTCCGAGCTGCCTCTTGTTGTTAATACTCTTTGGTTTTGGTTTTCGCATCAAATTGAACTCTGAAATAAAACTCTTTCTGTAATGTAATCAAAATCTTGTTGAATTTCATGTCAAAGTTTGATTTCATATATTTTTATATACATGCATCAAAGTTACAAATTTTAACTTTAATTTGTTGCAATATTAAAACTCGAGATATTTTGCATAACTTTTACATATACAAATATGCCCGAGGTATTATAAATTGTAAATATTATTAAGAAGATTTGTGTTTAACAAGGACAATGCATAATCAATCAAATTAAGCAACTAAGCAGGATCAATCTAAGCTGGAATATCATGTGAGCATGTAAGCTAATTTTACATAAACATAAACAAAAACTCGTCACATTTACGTATCTAAGCAAAGTGAAGACTAAAATTTAAGCTTGCTCTTGAATAGTTCTTGAATAGACGCAGAGCTCCAGTAAGAGCTGATATTTATTGCCTTTTTTTGCTGATTGGCAGTTGCCTGATCTGACTCTTTATCATATCAAACAGTTACTCTCATTGGGCTTGCAAAAGAATTTTACCATTCTATGCATTTCGGAAGCCTTCTCCCCACTGTAACTTAGTTCTAGCCTACTCTGTATATATGTTTAAATTGTATAAATAACCTGTGATGTTAATTGTATGATCCAAGGGAGATAATGGAGTAGAAAGATGCTCCGGTCTATTCTTTATGCTCTATTCGCGACTTCGGGCAACAAACTTCGGTTCTGTTCGTTTTTGTGTTCGGTTGAGCGTCTTGAGTTGAACGCTTCGTGTGACGCTCTTTTAACGATTATCGTTTAGGGAGCGATACGATTGACATTCGCACAATGAGAGTAAGGCAAATAACTTCAAAAGACAAAAAGCAAATACTAACGAACTCATTAAAGAATCGATGCAATCGCAACACTCAGAGTGTAAGACACAGATTTGTAGATGCTCAACAATAATGTGTGAGCTATGCTTACTGTTTGTCTACTAAACTGCTAAGTAAGTTGATATGACTCGTTGCTAATGTTATCAGTAATATGCATCGGAGAAGAGAAAGGAGTCTGCGATTGAGCGCAAAACCTATTTTGCTATATTTTAAGTCTCTCCAAGTGACACTCTGCTAGTAAATTGCAGCTCATAGAGCGCTGCCTGCTGAGCCTATTAATATAAATATTTAAGTTCTGTAATAATTGATTTGAACATATTTACTCTTGTATTTAATTATTTAAATTCTTTATGATTTATTTAGAAAATATGTTTCCCATTTAAATATTTAAATTATTTAAAATTCAATAGAAAATATTTAATTTTTTGTATTTAAATTGTGTAATAAATATTTTCAAAATATTTTCTTTTGTATTTAATTATTTAAATTCTTTAATAATTATTTTAAACATATTTTCTTTTATATTTAAATATTTAAATTATGTAATAAATATTTTCAAAATATTTTCCTTTATAATTCAATATGTAAATTCTTTAATAATTATTTGAAAATTATTTTTTTCTATTTAAATTCTGTAATAATTATTTTTAACATATTTAATAATAAATATTTAAATTCTGTAATAATATTTTTGAAACCAATTTTCTTTTGTTTTTTTTTTAACATTTAAATTTTGTAATAATTTTTTAAAAATATTTTTTATTTAAATATTTATATATATATATATATATATTTTTTTTTTTTTTTTTTTTTTTTTGTTTTATTTCTATATATTTTTTTATATCTTTTAAAGTAGAACTTTATTTAATATATAGCCCAATTAGTGAACGTTAAAAAACTTACTAGTATCCAAACTAAATTAAACAAAATTTATGCAAATTCAAATTGAAATAAACAAATCAATGCATTCAAATAAAAATATTTAACATTAACTTTGACACTAGCAATCCTCGGTTCTCTTGCATTCAACTTCGAAGAGCTGTGCCAACTATCGTCTGTCAATTATCGATTAGTAAGTTTCGAACGAAACACCGCAGAGACATGGGCATTAAATTAGAAAAGATGCGAGTCAAGCAAAACTGAATTTTTTTTTTTTTTTGTGCGGCATCAAACGCGCATAATTTAATAAAAAGTCGAGGGAATGCTGCCCGACGGCGTTTGTGACCCAAAGTAGGCAATCACTTTATTATTAAGCCAGACACACACACACGCACACACACACGGCTCGCACACATGTAAAGAGAGTTCATAAAAAAAGCAAACACAATAATGGCATCAAATTTGAAGATTTGATGCGGGAAAATGCTTTTCACGTTCTCAGCATTTTGGTGGCTTTTGTGCGTGTGTCTAGGCAGCTTATTGATAGATAATATATTTATATTTAAATAACACTTCATCATCCAGTTGTCGATGACGGTTTCACTTTTTTTTTTTTTTCATCATCTTCATCTTTGCTCTGTGTCTTGCGGGGGGGGGGATGGCGCATGGTTGGGGTTGTCGCACTGGAACAGCGCTGCGTATGCGTAATATTGTTTGCCCTCCTGTTTGGCCTCATGCTGCTGGGGAATCGAAGTGTTGAAGCGGGCCGATTGCGGCAGCCTTATAAATAAACTTGATCCATTACACACATACAATTTGACTTGGCTGCCGGGGCTGTTGGGCTGCCTGTCGAGTGCCATAAATTTGGGCTTATGATTTTATCCCTTTTATTATTGGCCAACGCCCCCCCTGCGGGTAGGGGGCGCAGGGGCGAATACAGTGGCTCAGCGAGTGCCTTTGGCCAGGCATTTTCATCGCATTTTCATTTTCATTTGAGAGGGCCACACAGTTCCATTTACGTGTTCGTTTTCGTTTTCATTTTCATTTCCATTTTGTTGTTTTTTTTTTTGGCTTTTGCCTGTCCGCTCAAGCGTAAAACAACGCTCACACACACACACACACACACACACACAGAGAGTTGAGCACACACTCATGAGCAGCGCATTGTCAGCTTTTTGAGGAGCTTTGGGCTTTGGCTTGAAAATAAATAAACTAACAATAAGGCTAAGGCAGGCAAGCAAATTAAACACACACAATGCCCACAAGTTTTGCTTTGTTCACATTGGTTTTCGCCTTTCTTTTCGTTTTTATTCTATTTTTATTTTTTTTTTTTTTTTGGTAGTTTTCCTTCTTAGCCGCAAAAGTTTTTTAGCCATGTTAGTTGAGGCCCGCAATCAACCAGCAGCAAATCAAACAAAATTAACACAATATAACAATAGGATACTCGAAACGAATGTCCTTGACAATGCTAACAGTACACACACACACACACACATACACACACACACACACACACACACACACACATGTATGGCATAAAATCACATATCAAATGAACCACAAAGCCGTAACGTGAACCAAATTGCTCCAAACTCAAACCTGGCTGCCATTCGAGCTTTTCTCCCGCCCTGATATGTTAAGCATTTGATATTGTTTGTGATTCGAGCTCGTCTCACATGCATGCACACATCTATAAATATATAGAGGTAACTGATTTTACTGAATCTGAATGCTATGATTACTTAAATGACATGCCAGCGATCACATAGCACCTTAACACTGGGCGCATAATGTCATTCGATAATCAATAATCATTGGACTTGAGAATTGGAAAGCGAGGCGCAGCTATAGAGTGAAAGGCAGACAAGCAGACAGACTTAACAAGCCGTTGGACAGCCAATTAGACTAACTTCAACTTTATTTAATCAATTAATAATAATGCTTGCATATTTATCATACTTCAAGCTTTAAATTTAAGCTTTTCCTTAGTTTTCTCTTGACTTTTCTTTACTCTTCTCTGTTAAAGTTGATTTCGCGTAAACAATAGCTCAAGCTTATCAACATTTACGCCTTGATAAAACTTTTTTCCACAGAGCGCATTCACTCGAAAATTAATAGCTCAAGCATTGCACACAGATGCTTCAAAAATGTTGCCGCTGATCTCGCAGTGCGAAATGAATTAAGTGACTGTAAAATGTAATTGTATATTTAAATATATGCACAGCTATAAATTGTGAAAATGCACACATATATATATATAATATATATGTATATATATATATATTATACAATTACAGGCATTACAGCTAGTTAAGTCCCGTTGCCATCTGTCGATAGCATTTGTGACGACTGATTTTATGATATATGTATATTGATTTGAGTTCGCTTTCCTTTTGCGCTGTGTTAACTCAAGAGATTATTTTATTGAACCATTATCTGTATGAAATTTTTTGTTTGTGCATGCGTGCGCGACTGTGTGTGTGTGTGTGTGTGGGGGAGTGTGTGCTCATATAGGTACTTGTGCGTGCTCGTAATTATGTGCTACATCATCTTTTATATATATATACATATATATATATATATATATATATATATATAATATATATATATATATATATATATATATATATATATATATGTATATATATATATACATATATATATCAAGTGTATCAAACAGGAAATGTTCATATGTCCCATTCGCTGTCGTTGATCCACACGCATACGCACACAGTTCAGCTCACACTCCAAACGCTCTCCCGCTCTCCCGCTCTCCCGCTCTCTATCTCTCTCTCTCTCACTCTCAGACACACACATTTTCTTGCTTCGTGCGTTGCCTGTCCAAACCCCGCGCCTCGTTTGTTTGTGTTTAATCTCGTTTTAATGCCGTCGAGCATCATCGTAAAAATTATTACATTAAATGTCAACGCAAAGAGATTGCAAGCAACATCCAAGCAAAACACAACAGAACGTCACATATAAAGAAATAAAGAAACTGAGAAATGAAACGAAAGTGGGAGAGTGAGAGAGAGAGAGAGAGAGAGAGCAGCGAGTGAAAATGGAATGTATGCGAGTAGAGAGTGTAAAGAAAAGCGGGCAGCAGGCTGTTGGTTTAAGAGAGTCGTTATTATTAAATTTTACACACACGCACACACACACATATATATACATATACATGTGTGTGTGTGTGTACACGTACTGTGCACAATAATAAAATGTGCGAATATATGCCCAAAAGACATGCGACTATCTCGCTTGCACTCGACCATATACCAACGAGAACTTTATGCCCCGGCCACTAAAATTCAATTTTTACAAGCATAATATGTTGCAATGGCAACACTGATGACACCCAACAGCACAGACACACAAACACATGCCCAGGCATGCACATGTAAGCAAACAAACACACACACACTCGCACACACACACACACACACACGTGACTGTGACGCACCTTTTTGCTGCTTGCTGTTCTCTGGCTTTGCCATTGTCTTTGCCTTTGTATTTTGTCTTTGTCTTTATCTTTTGTTGCTGGCATCTCACTGGCTTCCCTTTCTTCTTCTGCTTCTTCTTCTTCTTATTATTATTTTTTCTTACCCCGCAATGATTTTGGCAACTGCCAACTGCTTTTTATGTGTCGCACGTTATTAAATGAATTCAAGCGCGGAAAATTGCCAGCCAACCATGCCGACCCCCCCAACCTGCGCATCAAAGCTACACACCTATACACAAAGCTCACAGCAACACCTTGAGACACACACACACACACACACACACGCACGCACAGCTGCCCGCAGCCATTGAGCTTTTAAATTGTTGGCTCTTTTGTCAATAGCCGCCAAGCCCCATAAAAGGCCCATCAGATGCCATTTTTCTGCTTCGCTACAAATTGAAAATTTCAGAAATTCCTTGCTTCCGCTTTTACAGCGCTGCCACCCACTGGCAAAGGCATTGGCAAAGGCATTGGCAATGGCATTGGCAATGGCAATGGCAATGGAACTGGCGCAGCCCAATTCGTTTCTTATCTGGCACTCGGCGACTGCTTAACGCCTCATTAGTTTAATAAATATGGCACAACAAACAATATATCTTTTATATTTATCTGTAACGGGGGGCGAGCGAGCAGGCAAGCAAGAACAAAGCCAAAAGCAATTGCAGGCAACACACAAATATTTTAGTGCCAAAAATACAATTTGCAATTGGCTATTAAACAAAGCTGTTGTTGATACATCAAACACTTTAATAGCTGCACAATTTACCTGTCATTTGAGTAGAATCACGAAATGCATTGGTAATTTTAGGAAATATAAACAGAGATAGAGAGAGAAGCCTAAGCAAACTGAAAGCGCGTTGATATATAAGAAATTTTATTGAAATTAAAATTATTCTCTAAAAATATAAACTTGGCTATATAAGATTATTGTATTTTATATACATATATACTTTATCCATGTCACATATATTGTATTTAGTCATATAACAACAGCAGTCTGGTTAGCTCTTAAAAATACTTCTGCTACTTGCAATCTAAGCAAGCACTTCTTGAATATATAAATAGCTAAGCGCACGCACACACACACACACACACACACACTCATTCACATCCACACATACACACTCACACACACACAAGTTTGACGTGACCGACTCAATTGCTGTTGAGTATGTGAAGCTAGCCATTAGGCATGCACTGCTTCACATGTCAATGCACTGCTTGGCACTGCTTGTTGGCTGGCTACTTCCGCTGCATGATCAAAAAATAAGTGTAGCATACTTTCAAGCGCCGCCTAGTAGATATGCCTCTATGCTGCTTATTAGCCACGCCAGCTTTGTCAAACGCACACGCACACGTACACGCACACTTGAATAAGCTCACATGCATATGTATATGTGTGAGATATGTAACTAATGAGGCGTATAATCATTGTTATGTCAACAGTTTTGCTGCCTTTTGACAAACGACTCACGCTCACATGGCAGTTAAGCATCATGCTCGGCATCTGTCTGCGTGTGAGTGTGTGTGTGTGTGAGTATGAGCTGAAGACAATTTTGGGGCACAAAAAAATCTACTTGCACATGTCAATATATATATATATATATATATATATATATATATATATATATGTATATATATATCAGCAACAAAGCTGCACGCCTCACTTGCCCCGCTCGCACTCACACGTCCCGCAGCAAGGCATGTGTCGAAAGTTTAGAGCATGAGCTGCAAAAAAAAAAAAAAAAAAAAAAATACGCAGAGGAAAATAGAAGAAGATAAACTTCATTATTATCATCGTTATTTCCATCACTGTTCTTGTGTCAAGTGACAGCCGCACAGCCACAGAGCTCGGGCCCACACCTACAGCACAACGACACCGAAAGCGAGAGACAGAGAAGTAATTGCTGGCAGCCAGCATTATGTAGGAAATAAGCAATTTTAGAGATCATTAAAAAGTTCAAGCTTTAAAAATAAAAAAAAAAAAAAAAAAGCGACACCAAAAAACCAAAATAAGGCGAGAAGATACTAGAAAAAAGAAAGCAGCAAAAGCAGTCGAGATAGAGAAATAAAAACGACATCAACTGCTAAAGCACATTAAATGCCAGGCCTAGGCACTCACGCACACGCACACACACTCGCACACATATGCCACACTTTGAGCATGTGCTAAAGAGCAAAACTTTGAGGCATTTTAAAATGCGTCAGTGGCAATTGATTAGTTGACGAAGCCTGCACACAACTGACAGCAATGTGCACACCGGAAATTGACTCAATTTGGCATACAATGTCTTGAGACAGACATAGACACACACACACAGGCACACACACACACACACACACACTTAGACATTGCCACACATAGAGAACAAAGTGCAAGTCGAGCGAGTTACCGTCTTCGCATGCAGTTGAATGCACGCATTTGCTGCCTTACAGGCTTTTGTGACTAAGTTTTGTGTGTGCTCTAACCAGCAACCCCTTTGTGCATGCCGTACCCCCCTCCTGATCCCCACTGCTGCGCCACTGAGTGACATTTCGAGTTTGCCAAGGCAAAGACTTTGCGTCAACAGCAGCAGCCGAACACACTTGACAAGCGACGGCAACAATGCAAAATTTTGTTAGTGGCTTTTGCCGGCCACTGCACAGGTCGAGACTGTTGGAATGCACTTGAAGAAAAAAAATTGTACAAAAATGGGAAATATACTACAGCTTGAAACTGTATAAAAAAAAAAGAAGATTCAATCATGCTCAACTGTATTTGATTATGTTGCAAGCAGCTAAGATATCAGCTCACTCTTTTAGTATTTTTTAGTATTTTTAGTACTCTAAGTTTTATGTAAAGGATATACATATATCTCTGAGAAAATACTGACATATGCTGGCTATCTCTCTGCAAGTTGCTCATGTACTAGCAACTATTCCATATTTTTATCTTCTCTATCTATAAATATATCAAATAAAAATAAACATCTGAATAATCAGGCCATTTGTATATCTCATTATCGTTCTATGCGATTCTCATTGCATACAAAATATTCAGTATATTTCTCATTATACTAAGCTGAAAGTAATACTTACAAGAAATATAAAGAAATAAATTATCAATAAATTAAATTATATATCAAATGAGTATGCTAATTTGCTCACTGCCTTTCTATGCAATTCTCAATATGTAATATGTTTGGCAATAGAAAGAATGCAATAGAAAATTTTCATATATTAATATAATAATAATAATAATAGCAATAATATTTGCATTTGACTATGACAAACTGCTCAGAAATCAGCTCACTTTGACCGCCTTTCTATGCGATTCTGTTTAACTAGCGAATCGCCACTAATTTGCTCACTGCTTTTCTAAGCGATTCTCAATTGCTTGACAATATAATTAATCCCAAGTAATATCTAAAATAAATATCATTCCATTTGCTTATGACAAACTGCTCAGAAGTCAGCTCACTCTTATCTTTTAGCGCCTTTCTATGCGATTCTCTTTAACTAGCAAATCCTCAATATGTATGCTCACTGCCTTTCTAAGCGATTCTCAACATACATTATATTTGACAATATAATGAATACAAAGTAATATCTTAAATAAATATCATTCTCAGAAATCAGCTCACTTTTACCGCCTTTCTATGCGATTCTCATTAACTGACAAATCGTGAATATCTCCGTCATTATAGTTAACTGAAAGTGCTGCCAACCTGATTGTTAATTACTTTTGCAAATCAATTATTTAATGCAATTCATTTAAATGTAATTCTAATTAAAAGCCATAAATTTCGTTCAGTGCAGCTGGCACTGGCCTGTGCTGCATTGTTCTGTACTTATACTGCTTTGTAAATAGTATTTGCATTTCATTTCTGGCTGTCGTCGCTGTTTTCGGCCAGTAGTTCTGTGCGAGACTTTGGCTCGTTGTGCTCGCTGCTGGCTGCATGGCTGTGCTAGTTAGCGACTTTTCGCTGCACTTTAAATGTCATTTGCTGAGTTTTGTCCGCGGCTGCCTTTAAGCAAATTAGTGTTACGTACCAGGGGGCAGTCATGGCAGTCAAGGCACACAGTTGTGGCAGTCGAGTCGAGCTACGCTGTTAGGCAGTCAGCATCTAAGGACCTGCCATTGTGTTTACCCATGCGCATTTCTTTTTGTGCAACGAGACATTCTGTGGCTGCCCTCGCCTCAGTCTCTCTGCCATGTCTGCGTCTCGGGCGGCCGCCTTTGTTCCACTTGGTCGCATAGTAGCTGAAATTTGTCGTAACAAGATTTGTTTTTGATTTGGATTTTCTCTGTTGCCCTCGTCGTCGCCGTCATCGTCGCCATCAGCCTCTGCCTCTTCTTGTCACTTGAAAAGTGTGTAACGGACGCAACGCGCAACATTTTTGCGTAAACAACTTTCTTTGTGCAGCGCAATGCAAAACTACAGAACAACAACAACAAAACATACCCCAAAAAAAAATCAAATAAAATAACGAAAGAACAACTACAATGAACGCCCTGCAGCTCGGCCAAGCTGTAGTCTTAGGCAGCCCGGGCAGCCACTTGGGCCAATTAGGGCTCTGCTGGCATGCCGCAGCGCTTCCAACGCCTGCTGCGACGATTTTTGCGGCCGCTCTGTTTGCTGTTGGGCCCGAGCTTTGTGTCTGCGACCACTAAAATATTTTGACTCTTGGACATCAATGACGACGACAGGCAGACAGCAAACTCGAAGCAATTGTGATTGCCTTCTAACTGAAGCATTCAGCACCTGACAAATATTTCGAAACAGTTAAAACTTATATATTTGCTCTATATTACTTGAGGGAGCTTTTTTTTTTTGCTTGCTATAATTGTAAATAAATATAAAAAATATATTTTAAATTTATTTTATAATATTTGTATATTTTATCTTTAATATACATTTCGTATGCGAAAGTTAAGTATTGTTACATAAGAGCTGCTTATAATTAAAAGCAGAGGATTTGATGTAAGAGCAGCATAGCTTAGCAATTAACAGTTGACTGCTTTTTTCAGTTTTCGACTTTTTTCTATATTCATTTTAATTTTTTCTTTTAAATTTGTAATATTTTATACATTTTAAAATTTATATTTTTATAATTTTTATTTTTAACAAAATATAATATTTAATTTTGTAAAAAATAAAAATTATAAAATGATAGATTTAAAAATGTATAAAAATTACAAGGAAAAGAACTTCATATTCACTCGCTCTCGCTCTGCCTGAGTAGACGACTTCGGTTCAGTTCGTTTTGGTCTTCGTTTGAGCGGCTTGAGTTGAACGATTCGTGTGATGCTCTTCTAACGAACATCGTTTAGGGAGCGATACGTTTGACGTTCGCACAATGAGAGTCAGTAGGTGAGCGAAAAAAACTTCAATAGTCAATGCAAACCGTCTTTACACACACTCGCATATAAAGCAATGCTTTTTGCTTCATTTAACTCATCCAGTTGGACAACCAAAGCGGAGAAAACGTTTACGAAGCGATCACGAACGAACTCGTTAACGAACCGATGCAAACAATTGCTCTCTGAGTCTTTACTCAGAGTGTGAATGAATAAGACTCATTTGCAAGCATCGAAAAAGGGTCAGATGATACATGCTATGAAGAGTAGCAATCGATGTTATGACTTAGCATATATATGCTACAGCAATATATGCTGAGCTTCACTGAACTGCTCTCTAGAGGTGGCAAACTATCGATGATACTATCGCCTACTATCGATGGTGAAAATAGCCACCTCCACTCGGATGCACAATGAAATAGAGCATTAGAGATGGCAAACTATCGATGGCACTATTACCTGCTATTGATGTTGCCCACTATCGATAGTTTGCCCTCTTCTATTGTGCATTCTAGTAATGATGAGAGTTACTTATTTGAACTAGAAATTCTTTATGTGGAATTTATGTTGCTCCTGCAACAGTTTGCGCTGCATTCCATCTTCCTTCGAAGAGCAATACCTTTTATATAAAATATATAGCCAATAGCTTGGTTTCCCTTGACGTTGAAGCTCTTGGCAAATGTATTTTACTCATATGCCTCGCTGGGCATGTTCATAAATTGCTCACAGCTCTCTCGCACTCCACTTGAAGGCGTCAAGAGATGCTAGTAAACATCATCATCAGATTCAGGCTTGAAGAAAATGTTTTAGCTTCAGGAATTTATGATGATTTAATTTGATTTGCATAGCTTGCAATCTCACTAGATTTCATGATTTCAACAAATCAATTAAGTTACGCATTTAAATTCCATATATTTCAATATAATTGAATTACAAACTTGCAACTACTTCAAATATCAACTATTACAATTGATTAAGCTGGAGAGTTCATGAGTTTTTCAACTTGAAGAGCTCTCGACTTCATTCAAGCCTCATGCTCACACCGTTCTCAACTAGTATAAAGTTGATTATAATAATAAAAAAAAAAAAACCCAGCAAGCAGCTACCGGACATCTCTGCCGTCAAGCACTCTTCCTTTGTATGCAAGTTAATTGTGTGAAAGGAACATTTCCCGATTTAATTAGTTGAGCAAGTTGACCTTTTCGGGCAAGCGGGGTATTTTAATTATGAGCCTGACGGACAACTGAGTGACAGCAGCTAATTGAAATATGCTGGAGAGCAGGCTTAACAAGTCGCAACCTTGTTTATTCCACATAATTATAGAAAATATAAATTGTATGCATTCATTATTTGTATTGAATGCGAAAAGCTTTAAACATAAATCTTTGGCAAACTTTGAGCCAGACATTCGCATTTCCAATTAACATAATCTTCAATGATAATAATGTTGCTGAATAATACTTGTTAAGCAGCAGGAGAAACTCTTTTGCTGTGGTGTGTAAATTATTCAATGAATGCAAATGGCATTCGTTCGTTGTGAAGGAGAGCTCAGCATTGATATCTCATTCGAATCAATTATACCAGCTGCGTTTGCTTCTCGGCCTGTGTACGTGTGTGTGTGTGTGTGTGTGTGTGTATCATTATAAATCATGTTAACCCCACTCACTATTCAAAATTGCAATCATATATTCAGCATAAATAGATGAAAGCTTGCTTCTCGCTCACACGCTCTCTGCACTCATTTTATACACATAAATCGCAACGAAAATTTCTATTTTTTACACAGCTCGATTTTTCTTTCTTTCTACGCTGCTCGTTGCTTTTACTACTGCCGTTGTTTTTATTATTGTTTGCTTATCTACGATTCTGCATGCGGCTGAGCCGTCGTGCAACAGAGTTGTTGCCAGCTGGCCGAGGGTCCACAGCCCTTTTTTGCAGTGTGAGCTACTTTATTATGCTAAAAACTCTGGGCTAAAGTGTGTTATATGGCATAATCCACTAACGAAAATTGAGCAGGAATTTATTATGTTTTATATGCCTAAACAGGCATCAGTTCGAGACTGGCAACATGCGCGCGCCAAGCGCTTGGCAACGGCTGGGCGTGGCCAGCAGTCAACAGTGCTGTTCACTTAGCGGGCAAGGAGCGGGGGGGGGGGGGGGGCGAATGTGGGAGGTGTGGATGGATTGGTGGGTTACGTGGACGCAGAAATACATAATGAATTATGCAGGGCACTCACAACTCTCGAATCCTCGCAGTCCACTAAGCACACACACGCACACAGACAGAGAGAGAGAGAGAGAGAGAGGGAGAGAGACAGAGTGTGGAAGTGGGAGAGAGAGTAGAGCGAGAGCAGACATATCAATAATTCAACAGTCCCAACGAAAAAGCCAAAACAAAATATACACGATTCAAGTCAAAGGACTCGAAAGTGCTTTGCACGACTAACAGATACCGATACCTGAATATCGAGCAAGCTGCACGTTAATAGGCAGTTAAAGGCATGCATATACCCGTCGGCCAAAAGCAGCGGCCAAAGGGTATTGGCATGCAGGGGGACAATGCAAACAGTAGGCGCTGTCGACTTGATGAATTATAGAACTTAATCTGAATTGAAATATAAGTGAACTTTATATATATTTCCATTATACATAAGTATGTCAATACACACACCGATGCATAGCTGGCTTAGTCTGTTTGGGCCCAATTCATTCAGTCCAACTAAATTTATCACAATTTTTGTTTCGGCCTTTTTTTTTAGTTATTATGGGCAAATGAAATGCACGACATGTGAAGGGTAGTATTTCATCACAGTTGGCCAAAAACTGGCAGTCGCAGAGAGACAGACAATTGCGAGAACGTGGTACAGGTGAATGCTGTATATATATATATATACATATATATATATATATATATATATATATATATATTTATATATATATATATATTTATTTTTTTTTTATACATAGCAAGATTTATCGTTACATTTCGTTACGTTCCGTGTTTCATTTGAGCGTAATTTATGCAGCCAAATATTGAATTAATTCAGTTGGCTTTATCAATATAAGCGTAGCTTACTTAAGGCTAACACAGAGAGAGAGAGAGAGAGAGAGAGAGAGAGAGCTTGGCACAGTTAATAAGCTGCATCTGATAGCAGCTATAGCCAGGAGACAGCAGAGAGTTCTCTGATTGACTTTCATTTGCAGTTATTTTTGTTTGCTAAGAGAAATTTCAGATGTGTGTGTGTAGTATAAATAGATGAATCTGAATATGATTTCATGAAAAAATGAATATAATAAACAAGTAATAGCGCTATAGTGGGAAGTCTCTGACTAGCTAAGGAGCTGCAGTAACTGTCTAGCAAATGATCTGCTCAGAGTATCCAATCAGGGCAATCCAATCATACTAGCTATGTCTTCTATGGTTACACACACTCTCTCTCTCTCTCTCTGGCTGCACACATCAAACTGCTTTGATTTCAATTTCAATGTGTTAATCCAGGTTGGAGTGTTTCAATATTCTGTCAAATACAAATGTTACTCTTATTGAATCCATTAATAATTCACTCAGCTACCAGAACACATGAATTTACATGAATACACACAATTTACATGAATACAGCGCCTGAGCTCTGCTTGCTGTGAAACTTTCTTATTTGTTAGTCAAGCAGAGAGCTGAACTGAATGGCTAGATCTACACAGAGCTCTTTGTACAGTTCAAGAAGGGGTGCTTTATGGATTCTGACACGCCCAGTACTACACATAATATATATTTTCATAAAACTTGTGACATTTAAAAACAAGGAAATCGACAAGTCCAGCAGGAGTATTTTAATGATAAACATTCTTCTGCAATTTTTCTGTAATATTATATTTTATTATAATACATTTTTTAAAGTAACTCATCTGTACGATTTTTAATGATCGACGCTTTTTGATGGCTGAAACATTTCATTGTTTTTTTTTTCTCTCTCTCTTTTTTTCTATTTGATTTTCGTTGATTTTGTTTTATATTTTAATATGATATATGAATAGGCCCAAATATTTAACTAAATTTTTTTTAACATTGTTTTATTCTCTATAGAATGCATATTTAGTTTTTTTCAGTGATATTCACTGCAAATCAATTTATTCTTTATTTATTTATTTTATTGCTTAAGTATATAATATAATACATATGAAATTACTTTTTAATTATTTATTTATATAAATATTTATTTCTAAAATTTTTTATATTTTTCAAAATTTTTTTATGTTGTGAAATATTTTATTTATTTATTTTATTCCTCAAATAAATGAAATAATATATATATGAAATTACTTTTTAATTATTTTTCTTATATATTAAAATATTTTTATATTTTTCAAATTTTTTTAAGTATAGGAATATTTTATTTATTTATTTTATTGCTCAAATAAATTAAGTAATATATATGAACTTAACTTTTAATTATTCTTTACTTATGTATTCAAATATTTTCATATTTATCAACTTGTTTTTTATTTATTATTTCTTTTATTGCTGTAAAAAATAAGCTTATATATGGAATTTTTTTTATTCTTTTTTTTTAAGTTTAAAAAACCTTTAATATATATTAAATTATTTATTATTTTTTATATCTATTTTTTTGCTAAAATAAATAAAAATAAATAAACCAAAACAGAACCGAACGTAAATTAATGAAAACAATTCAATCACTTGATGCAATCCAATTTCTTGTCTTTCCTTTCTTTTATTGCAATAAATGCAGCAGGCGTAATAATTTGAAATGCATTTCATGTATGCATAAAAGCTGAATTAAAATAAAAAATTTATAGATATATCAAATTATATATATATATATATATATATATATATATATATATATATATAAATTCAATATATTCGAACAATGAAAATGCTTTAAATATTCATATGCATTCACAAAAAACATTTTTTTAAATATATATACAAATTTGTAAAACATTCAAAATGTGATATATATTCATGTCTAACAATCTGCAATCTCATGACTGTCAATCGGGCTGGCTGTGGATTGTTTTGACAGCAGTAAAAAGTCGACTTTTATATGGAGCTCACTGCAAGCTGGGGCCACGCTCGCCGCCTGACAGTAGTTGATAAACTAATACGAGGCGGGCACGTGGAGTGGGCTGGACTGGGCTGGGCTAAGACTCTAATAGCTAAGTGGTTGCAGTTTTTCGTTGTTCTCGAATTGCTTTTAGCCCCACAAAAAGCTGAGCCAAGTTGGCCTGTAGATCACGAGCCGAGCTGCGAGGCGGCGCACTCGTGAGTGTTAAAAGTATTCGTACTTAAAGTGCATTTGTTTCTCGAGAGCGCCATGCATTTGAAGTGGGCCCTGCGAGATGGCTCAAGAGACTTTGTGGACAAACAAAGGGCCAACAAAAAAAAAATACAAACAAAAAAAAATGGTGCGCCAAGAACGAACTTTTCAATACTTTAAATTTGTTCGCACTGCAAACACTGAGCCAGCAAAAAAAATTGAAAAGACTTTTTAAGCCAAACAGAAACTTTAAGGTGCATGATATGTGCTTAAGGCAAAAGCAACGAGTCACTGAGTGCAAGATGCCATGAGAATTGTAAATACTAGAGTGGCAGAAAGTTAAATCAAATAGACAGAGAAAAACCGAGAGAGAGACAGAGAGAGAGAGAGAAAAGTTGCGACAGCTATGCTTAAGGCTTTAGCTGGCATCTAAAGCTTTTGGCACTTGGCACACATCGCATGGCCCCAATTTGGTTCCAATTACAAATTTTTTATGTTACTAATTCAATTACGAATAGCCGGCAGCCGTGCGCCAAACGAATTAAGCTACTTACACAATAATTGACTTCAACAAACTGCATTTGTTGCGCATTTATCTTTGCTGCCCCAACCACTGAGCTCAAGTGCCACAAAAGATAAAAAGTCAACTTTCGCAATGCTGCTGCCAGCAGGCGAAACAAAGACAGAGCAACAGCAAACAGAGACAGAGACAGAGAGAGAGAGAGAGAGAGCGAGAGTGGGGCGAGAGGTTTTTGGGCATGGCGTAAGCCAGCTCTCAAGTGTCTTAGGCTTTGTTTACTCACCAGACGGCACTTCCGCCTGCTCTGCCTTGCTGCGGTTTGTGTTCGCTCCCAACTGCTGCAGCTCCATCAAATTGCAATATCCGCGACAGTGACAGCGACAGCGACAGCGATAGCGATAGCGATAGCGACAGCGACATCGGCATCAAGCAGCAACGCCGCCATCGATATGCCAGACCCGCTCCACTCCCACAGCCCCTGCCCCAATATACTTTCTGTTTGTGCGGGTGTAAGATTAATGCATTTTAGCCAAGTGGAGAATGGTGTGAGTGTCTTAATACTTTGGTTTCACTTAAAATGAACAGCGAAATGCAGAGACCCAACACACACACACACACCCACACACACACACGCACACACACACACACTGTATAGTAAATTTCATCCGCATGCACTTTATCAAGCAGTCGAGCGAGACCATTCGCCCAGCTCTTTGCATATCGATAGCTCTTGAGCCAGTGACTTGTTACTGTTTAAAGAGCAGTTACTAGTGATGAGCTCTTGTGCGTTGATTGATGGCCTCGCACACATACTTTGGACCCTAAATAGTAGTTGCCATTTTTATGTGCTCAAGCATAAGCAGCTAGCTAAACAGCTTCATTCATGGCAATGAGCAATGAACTGTGCTGCAGCACGACGCAGCACGACTTATTGACACGCCATAGACTTGGACGATCAATGCTTCAAATGTAATGCAAATATTTGGCAACACTTCAAGGCAGCTATCAATTGTTATGTCAATAGTAAGTATTCATTTAGATCGAGCTAATTGTCATTGAGTGCGCAAGCAAAGATAAATAATAAGAGGCGCAAGTATTTGCATAGAAGATGCCTGAGACGGGGCTGGGGACGGTGAATGGGCCTGGACCTTGAGCTAATTAAAGCATTTTCTCGTCTGATTTTCACGACTAGCGCGCTCTTATTATATATTTTGGTTTGAGATTTTGCTGGCCATGCCATGAATGAAAAGAAAAGACAAATTTGGGCACAAGATAAATGGATTTATAGCTTGAATGAAATACAACAGCTTTATAAGTATGATAGTTATAAATAAATAAAACAAAATCTTTATCAATAAATTAATAATTTATTCTCCTATTGAAAGATTGATGCGCTCATTGATAGATTGATTGATAGATTCTCTTAAAAGATTTCCCTTTGAAAGATATATTCTCTTATTGAAAAATTGATTCTCTTTTTGAATAATAGATTTTCCTTTTAAAAGATATATTCTCTTTATATATTCTTTTATTCAAGATTGATTCTCTTATTGAAAAATAGATTCACTTATTAAAATATAGATTCGCTTACTAAAAAGATTGATTCTCTTATTGAAAGATTGATTCTTTTATTGAAAGATAGATTCTCCTTGTTTGAAACATTTTTTCTCTTTAAATATTTTTTCGTAAGATGTATTCTCCATATATATTCTATTATTGAAAAATAGTTTCACTTACCAAAAATTTGATTCTTTTATTGAAAGATATATTATCTTTATAAATTCTCTTATTGGAAGATAGATTCTCTTACTGACATTTTTGATTCTCTTATTGGAAAATATATTCTCTTTTTGAATAATAGATTTTCCCTTTGAAGCCTATATTCTCTTTGTATATTCTCTTATTCAAGATTCTTGCTCTTATTGAAAAATATATTCACTTATTAAAAGATAGATTCTCTTACCAAAAAGATTGATTCTCTTATTGAAAGATAGATTCTCTTAAAATAAAAAACAACAGAAATTCATATAATCTGCATATTCATAGCTAAGCCCAAATCTCTCAGCTCAAGTCATCTCAATCTCTTACTAGATTTTTATCTACAACAATAGCAGAATTTATTATCCTCCCCGATTGAAAGACTTCACATGGTTTCTGTTTATCCTAACAATAATGCCCATCGATAGTTTGAGATATTCGTCTGCTTTTGATTGTCAACAAATTGTAATGAAAATATATGTATCAGATAAATTGTTAATTTGGCCGTTTGTGTTGGCATCATGCATTATTAAATTGGAAAACAATATAAAGAATTGAAATAGGGCTAAATATGACATGAAAATCAAATTAACAACGCTATATCTGCCAATTAACATTGTAAATTAGCATGATAGGCAACTGAATTGAATGGCGTTAATAATTAATTAATGAGCCATTGATGTGGTTGATGCCACAATGAAAGCAACATGGACAACTACAACAACAACAACAACAACAACAATAGCAAACAAATAATCAACAACAACAACAGTCAACAACAATAAAAGGCAACAACAGCTACACAATGTTCGCCACACAAAGTCGCAATTAATTTAACAACCACATATCTATATATCGTACAAAATGTGCAAACAACAATAACAACAACAACAAGAAACAGGTGCTAAATAAAAATAAAAAAAAAAGAAGGCAGCTGAAACAAAAACAAAGAAAATAAACATTTAAAAATTGAAATTGAAAAAAAACTTTCAAATGTTGTTCATGAATAGCTGTTGTTTGTGTTACTTCAACTGCAACATTTGCGAGGGTTGCCCCATAAATCAGCAAACTAGTTAAGCTGCATAACTCTGCATGCATATGCATGCGCCAGTGTTATCGATAAATAAAATAAAACTTTGAGTTTCTAAATTTTGCTATCAAGAGAAACTTGCTGAAAGTTCTACAGACTTATGCATGTCTATGCATGTTAAAGCGGCTCTCGTCTTAAGTAAATAAATGTCTCTCTCTATCTCTCTCTCCCTCCCTCTCTCTCTCTCTCTCTTACTTTCGGTATATGACATTGTTTTGCTTAGTCTCTCTATTGCTTTCTCCCACTCTCGCTGGGTAACTCTGCGTATGATTCTGTCTCCCTGTAGCTCTATCTTCCTATAGTTATGTAGTTCTCTCTCTCTCGCTCTCTCTCTCTCTCTCTCTCTCTGCCTATTTTCTATTTCTTCATTTCACTTTTCTTCTTTCTTTCACTCGCTTTTCTTCATTCTTACTGTCTCTCTTTTCTAATCTCTCTCTCAATCAATCCTCTCTCTCTCTCTCTCTCTCTCTCTCTCTCTCTCGTTTTCTCTCACTCTATTTACCTCTCTCTCTCTCTTTCTTTCTTTCTTTCTTTCTCTCTCAAAAAATTTCTATTTGTTCTTCTTTGTCTTTGCTTGTTCCTTATCTTCCCTCCTCTGATTCCCTCTCTCTCTCTCCATCCTATTCTTTCTGTCTCTCCCTCACTTTTTCTTCCTCTATATCTATCACAGATTTTTATAGAAGAACTGTTCCCTCTCTCTTTCTCTCTATCCCTCTCTTTTGTCTATCCCTCTCTTTCTATTGATCTCTCTCTCTCTCTCGGTCTCGTTCCCACTCCCTCTTTCTGTTGCTCACTCTCGCCCATTTTCATTCATTTATTCTCCATTTCTGTGCCTCACTCTAACTGTACCTCTGTCTCCCATTATTCCTCTCCCTTTCGCTAACTCAGACTCCTATCCACTTCGTGCCTCAGTTAGCTCCTGTCTCCAAGCACGAGAAATAAAATTAAATAAAGTTAATTTACTTATGGCAACAAAGAGATTGCAAGTCGTGCATTAAGCTGCCGTCAGATGGCGCCACCAACAGGAGCAGCAGGAGCAGCAGTCGCTCTCGCCAAAAGGACATTAAACTTGGGAAAGATTTCGTCCATGCATAAGCATATATACATATTCTTTTGCCGCATTTTCATTCATGCGTATGTATTATTTTCATATGATGCGTGAGCAAAACTAACAGAGCACGTGGATAGTTTTAATTTGATGTACTATACTTTCTGCTGCCGACGCACGGGCCAAACTTTTCAAAATTGTTTTAAAACAAAACAAACAGCAACAACAACAACAACAACAAGAGCTACAAATAACAACAACAGAAGCCAGCACTAGTCGCTGCTATAAATCTTAGCATACCGCAGGGCGCAGAGCAACTTTTGCGGCGCTCACGCTCTGCCAGCCACAGTCTCGCCAAGTGCAACAATGTGGCTTGAGCAATTTGTGCAGCAGCAGCAACAACAACAACAACTGCAAAATGCAACTGTAACAACAGTCAGTGCGGAAAGTATGTGCACACACGTATTCATACTCATGCCGCATTAGTTTTAGTTTCCATATCACAGGACGCTGTGTGGGTGTCATATTGGAAAAAAAAAATTGCTTTCAAATTGGGCCAAGCCAAAAAAAAAAAAAGAAAGAAAAAACTAAAAAAAAAAAATGAATAAATAAAAAGCTGACAGTAAAAAACGCAAACAAAGTGCAAAAGCTGAAATAAAATGACCGCCAGCCACTAGCAAAAAAATTTTGTTGCAAAATTAATTGTAGTACTGGAAAAAAAAAACGAAACAACAAACAAACCAAATTCCAATAAATCGAGCAATGTGTGCGTACCTGAGGCAAGAGCAATTCTCACACACAAATTGTTATACCCCAAGTAATTGGGGAAGCAAAAAATAAATAATAAAAAAAAAAGAACTTGCAGCTAAAAAAAGGTGGAAATTAATTCGCAAATACGCAAACTTTGACTCATGTTCATGGCAAAGTTCATGGCAAATCCAGCAGCTAACTGCAGCGCTAACTAGACTGAACTTTGAAACTAATTTCGATTCGATTTCGAAATCAACAACAAGTTCATGTCGTAGCATCTAACAGATACATATATCTGTTAAGCATTGTAAAGGCTCATTGCAAATTTACCAGGCACTTGATAAAGCTATTGGCTACCCCACTTGTCTCATGCATTCGGTCATTTCAAAGTCATAGGACCTAATAGGTACATATACATATCTATTGAGCATTTTGAAGGCTCATTGTAAATCTACCAGGCACTTGATAAAGGTACCCCACTTGTTTCATGCACTCATTCAATTTAAAGTCATAGCACCTAACAGGTACATATATCTGTAGAGGATTTTAAAGGCTCATTGTAAATCTACCAGGCACTTGATAAAGCCAACATACCCCACTGTCTCGTGCACTCATTCATTTTAAAGTATTTGTTCAATTTGCCATGAAGAGCTATGAAAAATGTTCATGTGCAGCAGCTGACTTTGATGCCTGATTACAAATTGATTGGCCATTCTAAAATTTATTATCAAATGCCTTCGACTCTTCATTTTTTTTCCAGTCAGTTGGCTAGCAGCTCTGCTTATGTACTAAAAATTTATGGGATAATATATAAATATATATATATATATTTATGCAAATATTTGACAATTTTAAATATTACGCTTATTGATTTCGCCGCATGTTTAATGAATTGTAAATACAAAACAAGTCCAGCCAGGGACACGCTCTCTCGCTCACTCTCTCACTCTCTCTCTCTAGCTCTCGCTCTGTGTAAATTTTAATATGCATTGGTTGCCAAATTAAAGCCGTAAATGAAAATATTTGGGCAACAGTTGCAAAAATTGTAATTTTAGAAAATAATTGAATATTTTATGTGTGGCTGGGCCATGTTGCCATAGCAATGCATATCAATTTCATTTCCGCACTTCCGTTTCTATACAATGCTTTTGATTTATGCTCTCTTTATGGCAAATACATATACACATATATATATATATATATATATATATATATTTTTTTTTTATTCACGCCAACAAATGTCTGGAGCTTTTGTAACAATATCTTTATTTGGCACTTCATGTTTATTTATCTTGTTAGCCGCATTGCCAAAAACATCAGCCAGTCACGCCCACAGCGCATACGCCCTTTGAATCATATAAATTAATCAATTGCAGACACACACACACACACACACACAGAGAGACAGAGAGTACATTCGCCCTCTGGCAAATATTTGCCACATCTGTATAAACTTCGTACAAAATGCTGAATGTTCGAGTATCTGGTCCGGCTATGACCCCATCAAAGCTGCAGCTCAGCTGTCAATATAAGTCGTACGTCCCTGTCACCGCCATGACAGACAACATCACAAATACACAAACACACACACACACACACATACACTAACTACACACACCACATACGTGTTCTGTGGCCCGCTTCACTGACTGATGCTCGCTGTTGGCTGTCTGTTGTGTGCTCGTCTATAAATCATGTTAATTACGTTATAGCAAATAATTTGCCTGCATTTCCACAAAGCATACACACACACACGCATACATACACAACTAGCATAGGGCAGTCAGTCGTCAGGCGTCAGGCGTTGCCATCCATCGTCGGCAGTTGCCAGTTGGCTCACATCTGTAATGCATCGCTTATTTGCTTGTTGTCATGCGGCTCAGCAATATTTGCGGTTGGTCTGAATCAGCAAACGAAGTAGCGCAAGCGAGAATGAATGCGCGTTGCTGCCAGCAACCAGTGTTGGTTAACGGCTGTGCCGGAACTGAAAACATTTTTCATTCAATATTCCAGTTGGTTAGCTAATATGTTTGCATAGGTTGCACAGTTACTCATGCAGCAAATAAGTGCTTCCAATGGGCAACACTGGCAAATCAGTGTTGCAAAATGCCAAGGAATTAAGTGTATGTAATATTGCTAGCTATAATTAGTCAAAGCGTTCATTGAATGTGCCAAGTGTAATGTATTCTAATTTATTGCAGACAGCTACTTTTGTAGCATTCTATCGTGGGTTTACAACACTAAACATATATGAATCATATTTCACTTAGCCTTGCCTAACACTAGAAAAGTATTCATTTCAATCTATGTATGTTATATAATTATTTATTTCATCATATTATAAGATCTCGCTTACATTGTTACTATAGAACATTATTTCCAACAATCAATTCTCGTTTTACAGCACTACAAACAAATTTCTTCCCCAAGACAACTAAGCAAAAGGAAGTCTGCATTCTAATGCAACTCAAGCAGCTACTCCTTTTCCTTAGAAATAGACATGGAAATTTCTTCTTACATTTTCCAACACTGCGTTTTTATCAAACTTTCCAATTCTACTATCCAAATTCAGTGTATGAAAATTTCAAAAAATTCTATACTAATTGAGTAAATATTGAACTTTGCATGTGCTATGAATTTTACTGCATGTAAGAGAGATTGTCTGACTTTGTCGTTTTACAACACTATTTACACATTTTGTACACTCTGTAGACGAGAGCAGTAAACAAGAGAACTCATTACAACTTTTTAGCACAGTTTTTATCTTTACCTGCTGTAAATGAAAACAGTGTGGAGAGATTGTTGCAGGCGTTTTACAACACTGCACACAATACACTGATTTCAGGGCACGTTAGACACTATGACAATCAGCTGAAGTGTACAGCAATTGTCAGCTCGGAACTTTGTTTGCGCTCACTTAACTCTTAATGTGGGGCCTCCGTTGGCTGCCTGGCCGCCTGCCTGGCCGCTGGCAGACCCATGGGACATGGTCTAGAACTAGAACTGATGATGATGATGTATATGTTCGGGAGAGAGAGTGAGCAGGAGTGAGCGAGACAGCAGCGATGGTGTGAGCGTGAAAGAGTGCGCACTGTGCCCTGGTTTAATTGAGTTTACCGCAAGCAAATAGCTCGACTGACAGTTGAAGTTGCAACTTGAAGCACTTGCCCGCAACCAACGAAGAGCAACACCGAGTACTCGACCAAGTCCTTGCGGCTATTGTACACACTTGTGTGTACCCTGTAAATTAAAGTGTGTGTGCTGTAGCGCAGGTTTCCTTTGGAAAGTAAATTTAGGCCACACTTGAACTGTATATCCAAGTCGATTTTACTGAGTGAGCTGATAATTCTTAGCTAAGTTATACAATATTCAGCTGAGATAAACATACTAGATATCTGAATATCTGAAGACAACTAGTTAAAATTAGTTGATTTTAGCAATATGTATATATCTAGTAGTACCATCTGTTCTACCTATTGCCTACCTAACTATTATATATCCATCAAGTTTCATATGAATTGTGTCTTGAGCTGAACATCTTCACATTCGTATTCGACTCTATAAAACTTATCTCTAAAATATCTCTTCTTCCCCTTATGTACCCTATGTTAAAATTATTATAGATTTTAGTGCATTTGTAAATTAATTAAGTTGTGTTTAAATTAAGTTGCCTAAATATTTAATGAATAAAAAAATGTATATGGTTATTATATTATAAAAGTTATATAGATTATTTGTCAAAGCAAGCTTCAATCTTAGATTTTTTTCTATTAAGTTAAGCTATTCTTTTCGCAAGCTTTTTCAATATTTTTAATCGAATTTTGTTTGAAGAGAAATAAAACAGAGGTTCGTAGAAAAAAGTTTTAGTTCCTTAGCTCGAATGATATAGAAACATATGTAGAATATAGAATGATATATTAAACATAAACCAAGAATTCAGTGTATATTAATTATTTTAAAAATAAATTTAAAAAATATATATATATTTAAACGACAGTTAAAAACTCAAAATATATAATACCTAATAATTTCTATCTTAATATTAGAATATTATACTGCTCGTAGGGTATTGAAATATCGACTGCCATGTATGGACCACTTGTACCAGTTTTTTTTTTTACTTTTTCTTATTTGTTAAACAGACAAGTGGCTGTCATAAAGCGGGGCCACATAGAAAATGGCCTCACGTCCAGATTTCCACACTCTGACAAAAAGTGCCTAGCCAAGACAATGGCGATAGGGCCATCATCATTTGGTACATCGACGCTGGCTGTCCACTTATTTGGTGGCCTACATATTTAACCATGTCGCCCCATTCACAAGCCAACACACACACACACACGCACACACACACACATGTCTCTATCTGTTTTGTATGGTCGGTGGGCATCGTTTAATGCAGTGGAAAACTGATTTGACTGGACTGCTTCCGCTGCCCAATTTGCAGTCGAGTTTCTTTAGAAACTCTCTGCCCACTTATGAGCATGTGAGTTGATGCTTTGGATTTGGGTTTTTAGCTGCAACCAGCCAGATCACGTCTTTGTTGTCTGTATATATATGTGTGTGTGTGCGTGTGTGAGTGTGTGCTTTAAATTTATGATTTGCCATATGACTTTGAAAAGCGAAAAGTTCGTTGGCTTTGGCTGCGTCTTTGGGGTCGCGCTGTTTGCCTTTGCCGTTTTACTATGCCACCACGTCTTTCAGATTCATCTTTGTGTTTGCCTTCGTTTCGCTTGACATTTCACTTTTACCATTTTCACAATATTTTTCTTGTTTTTCGTTTCGTTCTTTTTCTTTTTTTTTTTTTTTTCTTCTGTGTCGCCCCTTTTGCTAACAAACATATTCTTTTTACTCATTTCTTTTTTTCTTTCTTTCCTTCGTTTTTATATGTATATATATATATATATATATATATATATATATATATATTATTTATTTTTGCTTTTGTGGCCTGTGGTTTGCTCGTTGAGCAAAGGAGTTGTTTGTCATGCATGCACAAGACGAGACGCTCCTGCTGCTGGCACATTGAGTTATCACAAGAAGAACCTCAACAGTAATCGTACAGTACAGTCTGCCATATGATGGCTCACACAAATAATATGCTTACATTTAAATATTTAATGAGCTCAGTTAAGGCTTTAAGAAACAAAATACTTTAAACGTTGCGGGCTTTCAACTTAATTATTGAATTATGTATGTGATACTTTATAAAATATGTGATGAAAGTGTTAGTATCAATATTATAATTATTATTAAATTTAAAAAAGTTGTTTAAAGTATTTGTATTTGCATCTTTTTGTTTAACAATTATTTTTCTCTTCATTATTAAATTAGTTTCAATAATAAAATATTATAAAAATATATTTATCTTTTAAATAATCTTCTTAATATATAAAAATATTTTTTTTAATATAATATATGTATATGCATACATATATATGTATATATACACATTTACACATGTCTTAAACTACAATAATATTTTAAATTGTAAATAAATAAATATACATATATTTATATATATATATATTGGAATACTTATTTTTTGCATTATATAATTTCTTATGTATTTTAATATATTTGTTTTATTTTAATTTAAATTAATTCTAGTTATGAAAAATAAAGATAAAAAAACATAATATTCTTAAGCAAATTTTATTTATTTTATTTAATTTCATTTATTTATTTTTTTAGTTAGTTTTTTTTTTTGCCATATCATGAAATTATATTTAATATATATAAATATTATATATATATATATATATATATATATATATATATATATATATATAAATATATATATATATAAAAATTTGTTTAATTTATTTAATTTTATTTATTAATTTTTTTAGTTAATTATATCACTTTTGTTATTTCATTTTTTTTTCCATATTATGACATTATGTTTAATATTATGTTTAATCTATATTTTATATATATATATATATATATATATATATATATATAGTTTTTTTTTTTAATTAATTTTGTTAAATATTTTTATTAATATTTTTTAAAAATTAATTTTGTTAAATATTTTTAATAATATTTTTAATATTTTTTAAAAATTACTTTGTTAAATATTTTTATTAATATTTTTAATATTTTTAAAAATTAATTTTGTTAAATATTTTTAATAATACAATAAAGACTTTGCCCTTCAAAAATTAATAATACAATAAATAAAGATTTTGCCCTTCATTTAATAAAAAATATATAAATAAGAGATATACATATTAAAATATTTTCACTACATTTTTTACAAATTAAGTATATATTTTATTAATATTTACATATATTTAAATACAAATGTATATATATTTTTTTATTATTATAACTGCATACTTTACTTTTATTAATTGTATACCAATATTAATTATTATTTACATTTTTTCAGACTTTACTGTAATTGCATATGCTCTGCTTTCTGCTTATAGGGCATATCGTAGATACATAGGTCCCTGAGCTCAGTTGCTATCAGTTGCTTTTATGTTTTTAATTATTTTCTTATGCCTCACTTGAATAACTTCCGCTGGCTGGCTGGCTGGCTGCTCGGCTGCGCCCCTCTTTTGGCCTCTTTTTGGTCTTGAATGCTTTATAATTTTTGCGGTTTTTAAGCCTTTGTGGGTGGATGGGTTCGCTGTGCTGGCTGGAATCGTGCCACCGTGCTTTTTGGCCTTGGTCATAGCGCCCCCAATATCAATAATGTGGATTTTTTGGGGCTTGCCAGTTGCCGGCTGTCAGTTGTTTTGTTATTGTTGTTGCTGTTGCACTCCATTGTTGTTGTCCTGATTTAATCTTTGGCTGCTGTGGATAATTGCGGGCTTAAGCATGCGCATAAAAGTCATTACGCTGACTGCCGCAAAACGAGCAATTTAGATTTATTCTAATTAGTGGCCCAGCAGAGAGAGGCAGCAGCAGCAACATTTCAAAAGCTAATCAAAGCTTTGCCTACAAACGGAAGCGTGTCTTGAAAAATGTCGCATCTTAAGCGATGTAGTTGTCTGGAAAATCTCATTGAAATCGACAGCAGCTGTTCGCATTTAGGATTTTCAGCTCTTGCTCGTTTTTCCTTCCTTTTTATTTCTGCTTTTTTTACATACACTCTAAACAGAGCATTATAAAATTGGCATGGACTGTCTAGTAAGTGGAAGAAAATGTGTTCATGAGCTGTAAGAAGCTGAGAGACTTGAGTCAACCTATAGAGCAGTTGTCGGTAATATATTTTATTTATTAATCTATATCAGTTAGAATTAATGTGAAATTAAAGCTTACTAAAAGCTAGACCACTGGCTACTGAGGCCTTCGGCTTGAAGTTTTACTTTTATTGTTATTTTTTCTTATATGAGGTGATATGTGTTGGATTCTTTGAGGAACTTCATTATTTTAGGCATGTCTTTTGGGGTTGGGTTTGCGTGGATCGATATAGGGCATACGTTTTTTAAATATTTCTCTAATTTTGTAGAGTATTTGCTGTTCGACTGTTGTTTGTCTTAAGCATCAGCTTCTTTATTTCATTGCCATTCATGCCTCATAGCTGTGCAGCTCAAGAATTCACACAGTTATTTTTTTACTTTTTTTTTTTAATCTCCCTAATTTGTCTTTGTGGAATTTGTATTCCATTCAAGCCAGAGCAATTCATATGAATGTGGAACAAATTAAGCAACTATAATTTAAAAACAAAAGCTTGCTTAATGCAAGCTATAAATATATGCATAAAAAAAAATAAATAAGAATTTAATATATGCATATGTCGGATCGATATTTATATTTTATTTCTTTATTCATTTGTACCAGCGATAATTCTATTTTATGTAATAATTCTTGTATGCAATGTATCATCTCTGATATAATGTATCATCTCTAGTAAAGAAAACGAAAGAGAACCAAAATATTGTTTTACCGTTATTGGCTTCTATCCCTTTCCTTCATGTGTGGTGTGTCTCACAAATTCTTGTGATTCTCTTGCGAGCCAAACAGATCTGCAATAGAGTGAGACAACAATAACTTGTAGTAAATTGTATTAGTATTGAGCGTGGGATGTGTCCACTTTGTTTTAGTAAAAGAGGAAGAGAAGTGACTCAAAAGAAGAAGGTTGCATTATGTGCGGCTTGAGAAAACGCAAGGCACGCGCTGATGAAGAAGCGATTTTGCAACTGGACGAGAACGAAACTCCGATATAGATATATACATATATAATTTTTTAAATTTATGCATATGTATATATATTTATTTACATTTTTTTTTTAAATTTATATATGCATTATATGCTTATTACATTAATTTCTTCCCTTTCTTGATATACATTTCATTGTTTATTTGTTGCCTTTAAATGTTTGATTTTTATACAATTTAATTGTATGCAATTGCGCTGCTAAACAAACCGTATATATATATATATATATATATATATATATATATATATATATATATCTTATCTGAGCTTCAGCGGCTTTGTACCTTAAAATACAGTTTAACTCAGTCTTTATATTGAGTGGCATTTCGTGGCACGGCTTTGCTTGCCTTGGCTTTGCTAATGATTTTGCTGCCATGGCAAGGTTTAATTTTTTGTTTTTTCGCTTTGCCACGTTGCGTATACGCAATGGGAGTCACTTTGTTTCAATATGCATGCCACGCCCCGCCGCGCCCACACATGCCGGCTAAGGGCTCAAAGTCACTTAACCAAATAAATTTTCAAAAAAAAAACAAAAAAGAAAAGAAAAGTATACCAAGAAAACGAAGAAGCAAATAAGCGAGCAACGCCTCTTGTGGTTGTTGCCTTTTTGTTGTTTGTTTGTTTTGTTGTTGCAGCTGCTGCTGCTGCTGTTGTTGTTGTTGTTGTTGTTGTTCAAGTATTTATTTTGCCTGAGTGCGCTACAGTTTTTAAGTTTGTTTGCGCTGTGTTTGCAGCGAGGCTCAAGGCACAACTTGCAAATATTCATTACAAACAAGCACACACACACACACACACGCGCATACTTAGCAGTGTTTGGGAGGAAGGGAGAGAGAGAGGTTAGCTTAATGCCATCTCACTCACACAGACAGCTATCTACTGGGTGAACTTAATGTGATTAAAATTGTATGGCTGTTGCTCTGCTCGCTGCTCGCTGCTCGCTGCTGCTCTGCTGCTGCTCTGCTACTGCTCGCTAAAGTTTTTGTTGCCAGCTCGTCGCTCTGCACTTTCACCTATGCCATGCCCAGCGCCCAGCACCCAACGCGACCAGCATGTGCACACTGCCATCTTATAAGAACATGAAGTTCACGTTAATGTTAAGAGCAAGCTGCGGCTGCGGCAGCGGCAGCGGCAGCCAGCAGTAGCCTGCAATAAAAGCAAAGTATGCCCCCCACCCTCCCCCCTTCGCATAACTAGTGCGAGTTGCCAAAAACAGCAGCCGCAGCTTAAAGTAGCGAATTTATATTTGGCATTTCTTGATTTTATGCTGCGTTTATTTTGCGATTGCGCATACGCCGCATTGTCCCAGACGCAATGCCCCAACGCTCAAGCAACGGCATTGTTGGGGCGCCGCTTAATGGATGCTTAAATAAAATTTTAAAGCATTTCAAATTTAGTGTCGGGCTTTAGTGTTTGTCATTAGTGTTTTGGCAGGCGTTAAATATTTAATGCACACTCGAGACAAGAGCGAGAGGGAGAGGGAGACAGAGAGAGAGAGAGAGTCCTGGACACGCAGCGCGCAACATGTTACGAGCAGCTCTTTGGCAACTTTGCAACAAAGTGTTTGTGTTGCGTATAATTAATATAGCGCCAGCGAAATTGACGGAAATGTTTGCGTTATTTTTGATCTGGCCATGGCCCGCTCAAGTCCACACGCATATTATATACCAATTTATAGCAAGCGCTTTCGTCTTCTTCATTCTCTTCGTGGAATTACGCGCAGCTCCCATGTCAATAATGTGGGCAGCTAGCTTTTTAGCCTTAGGGCTTGCACAACAACTTACTTGATTTACAGCTGGCGTCCACTTTCAATTGAGTTGCGCTGAGCGAAGGCGATGACTGAACCAATGTTGTGCTGCCAGCACATGGCTTCATTTAAACCAACTTCATTCACATGGCGTATACGTCATGTGAATCAGTTTGTGTTTCAATATGCCACGTGCACACATGTCTTTAGAGAGATCATATTCGCTATGAGCAAAAACTTCGTTGCTTTTCATTTTTGATTATCGAAGTCTGTTCTCAGACTCTATGCTCAGCAAGCAAATGAAATAAGAATTACTTAAGCGCATAGCAAAGACTTTAGCTTAAAAGCAAAAACAAGAAACTAGCTCAAAGTTCTTGCGCTGACACTTTGAGCATAATATTTATGATTGCGAAATAAAAGAAAACGTTAGCCAAATTTTTGAGCCAAGCATGGCACACACACACACACACACACACACACACACACACACATATGCACATTGAAAGCCACACTCAATTGGCAATGGCATAGGAGAGACGAAGCCCAATGGCTAGAGCATCGAGATGAAACGTATAACTAGAAATACAAACGAAAACCAGATGCAAATGCCGAGATACAAATGCAAAATGCAGATGTGAGAATCAAAGTGGAATGAGAGTCAAGCAGCGGCGATGACTACACAGGCTGAATGGCTATTAAATACACGAGCGAAGCTACTTTTAACCCAAATCTGCGGGCATAAAAGCCGGCAACGGCGACGGCCAAAGGAGCAGCCAGAGAGAGAAGAGGCCAGGCCACACATGAGCACAAATAATGCAGTGATGCAGCGGCAGCGTTCATGTGGAGCACTGCCAAAGCCGGTAAAGAAATGAGAGAGACAGAGAGAGTGACAGAGAGAGAGAGAGAGAGAGGGAGTGCGAGGTAGGTAGCTGGCGACAGCGACACTTGTCTGACAGTGGCAGCAGCCTGGCAGGCGTCATCCGGGTGCAGATACGGCTAAGCGTACACAGCATAGCTGAATTCCAGCAGCTGCAGTTGAAGGCACTTTGGCAGCAATAACAGCAGCGGCAGCGACAGCAGCAGCAGCAGCAGCGATGGCAGCGCATTCAGATGCACACATGTTTGGGCGTGATTAAGCTGCAATTTTTATACAATATTTACACAGTGTGTGGGCGCATTAAGAATTGTACTGGCTGTTGGTGCCGGCAGCCGGTTAGAATTCTAGCTGTCCCATGCCACATAATGACATTCATGCACACAAGTTGCAAATGCCGCAGCGCAGCATGGCAGCTTCGCTTCGCGTCGCGTTGCGCTGCGTCGCGTCGCTTTGGCGGCTTCTCTATATAATACAGATATTACAATATGCGGATTATTAGGCATTATGCATGTGTATATCTATAGCTCGCTCACATACACAACTTCCCTGTGCATGTATGTGTGTGTTATTGTACTAACAATTCCTATTCATAAATACTTGTGTGTGTGTGTGTGTGTGGCATGCAAATTTATTGTATACTTCGTAGCCAAGCAGCAACATTTTCATTTTGATTTTGCTTTTGCTTTTACTTTGGCTTTTTGATAGGGATTTACATTTTGCATTGGCACGTGGAGTGTTGAAAGCTGTGTGGATTTTGGGTATTGGGATTTGGGTGCCAAGGTTCTATATATACATATATATATATGTGTGTGTGGGTGTGGGTGTGGGTGTGGGTGTGGCTTTAATGCCTGACTGTCATTAGCATTGCATTTGTTATGCCTGCTCTATGAAGACACATTATCAGCACGCCCGAAATCCATGCAGGGTGGATTAAACACGATGCTTGCAAACTCAAACTCAACGTAGTGGCACTAATTGAATGGAAACCGATTTAGTCTCTCATATCAAGCTAACATCTGTATTAAAAAATACGATGTAAATAAAATAAATAAAATGCATAAATTAAAAAAATCAATAAATAAAAAAAATAAAATAAAAAATCAATCAAATTAATTAAATTAATCAAATAAATAAAGCAATTTTCTTGAACAAAAAAAAAATAAACAAAAACAAAATAAAATGAATAAAATTAATAAATTTAAAAAATAAACCAAAATAAATAAAATAATTAAAATAAATAAAACAAATAAACAAAAATAATTAAATAAAATGAATAAAATACATAAATTAAATAAAATAAATAAATTTAATAATTAAATAAATAAAATACAAAAAATCAATAAAATGAGTTAAATTAATAAAACAAATAAAATAAATAAGATGAACAACATAAATAACACTTATAAAAATAAAATAAATAAAATGAAAAAAATAAATAAATTTAAAAAATAAACAAAATAAATAAAATGAATAAAATAAAGTAATGAATTAAATTAATTCAAATAAATAAAATGAATTTAATTAATAAAATACAGTCGAATCTCGATAATTCGTAAATAAAAACAATACATCAATTAAATATAATATTTTAATTAAAATCTTAATAATATATAAATTTTTTTTTAATATAATATAGCAATGAATTAAAATTGTTGTAAGAGCAACATTTGAAGTTGTAGCTGTAAAAGCAGGAAAGTCGCTCACCCTGTGCTCGCTCGCCGAATGTTTGTTTAATCTGCGCTTACTTACTCAATGGAGGCAATATAAGATTGGAGCAAATGTTGTTGTTTTAATATGTATGAGTCTCTACTTCAGAAAAGAAAAAAGCTGCAAGCTGCTTTCCGGCTCAAACAAAGTTGTCTGAGCCAAAGGATTCTCATTATGCGCCGACTTATCACGTTCAAGCTCTTCGTTAACTAATACTTATATAAAAAACAAAGTGTAAACGAAACATATTATGGCTATCTCTAACACATATAAATCTCTTACAATACTCATGAAACGAACTGCAGTTCTTAAATTACTGTCTCATTTGAAAACTAATACATGCGCCGCTCTTAAAGCGTTCAGCAAATGCTCGACCTTAATAACTAGCTACTAGATATAGTTTCTATTAATCTGGCATTTCTTTGGTGGCAACTCTATCATGAAGAAGAAGAAGAAGAGAATTTAACTATGTTATTAAACTTAGTCTCACTAAAAGAACCAAACGTTGTAGTTGTTCATGTCTACTCGCCAACATTTTCGCTAACTAAACTCCAATTTTCCTCTAAGTATTTAATATACATAAATATTATATATGTATATATATATATATATATTTTTTTTTTTTTTTCAAAAATAATCACTTAGTTTTCAGCTAACACTTTTTCAAGACATAACTGCTTTTCGCATACAAATTCTATATTTATTTACAGCTTCTTGTTAAGCGCTCACATATGAGCGCACAAAAGTAGGCAACACTTTTAAATCGTTGGCATTAAGCGCTTTGCGGTCTGTTAATGTGCATTGTGTGAGGCACACACACACACACACACACACTCACTGGTCTGCTTATTTATTAATTTCGCCACTTAAGACTTTAAGTGCCAACAAATGGCAAATAAATTACAATCACATAGCAAATAAATAAAAAAAAAAACAAGCGAGAGAGAATTACGCTCAAAAATGATAGCATTAAACAAATGAAAAGTGTCACAGCACATAAAAGAGCTAAATTGTTGTTATTAATTAAATGGCATTAACTCTGCCGCCCATTTCAAATCCGATGTGGACAAACTGAAAACCCGCAATCTGACACCAAATACCAATCAAACGTAAAGCAGCGCCAGCAGCAGCAGCAACGCCAGCAGCAGCAGCAGCAGCATCAGCGCCAGCAGCAGCACCGACAGCAATACAAATACCAACGACAGCAATTTCAATTCAAATAACATTTTATTCCATTTAATTGACATTTTTTCCACACATTTTTCAGCTGTAATAAAGCTGGGCGTGGTCAGTGTCAGTTAGTAAAATATTTGTGCTCTCTAAATATTTATTCTGCCTATCTAATTCTTTAGCTCTCTCACTGTCTCCCTCTCTCCATCTCTTTCTCTATCTCTCTCTATCTCTCACTACTCAGTGCAGTCCTGTTGCTGCATGCTCTGCTAACCGCATAGCTGTTAGCAAAATGTTTTCATGCCACAAAAATTTGATTTTAATTTGAATTTGATATGCGAATCAGCTTTTGTAATTGAACATTTTTCGTTAAACCTTATAGAAAAAATAAATAAATTTTATTACATTTTTGTGGCTTGGTGACATTTTTATTTTACTTTCCCTGAATTATAATCCTAAAACGATGTTTTCTCTATTTATTTCAATGTCAGTTATCTATAGTCTTTATATTTATATCAGATTATGCAGATCAACGCTGAAACTTGCCGAATTTTGATGAAATTTAAAGAAAATTCATGAATAAAATAAAAAAATATATATATAAAATTAATAAAATAAATACTATAAATAAAAATAACAATAAAATGAGAAAAAATATATAAAAGTTAAAGAATTAAAATAATAAAGATAAATAATTTAAAATAAGAAAAAATGTATATAAATTAAATAACTTAAAAAATTGTTTAATTAAAATAAATAATATATAAAATAAAATAAAAAATTTATATATTATGTAAACAAAAAATGTATATATTAAATACTATAAAGTTAAGTTAAAATAAGAAAAAATGTATATAAGTAAAATAATTAAAATGAATAAATATAAGTTAATATAAATAATAAATAAAATAAAATACAAAATTAATATTTTATTTAAATAAAAAATGTATAAATCAAATACTATAAATATAAAAAATAATGAGGCACGAACAAATAAATAAATAAATTAAAATAAGTAAAATAAATTTAGTTTTTAAATTTAAAAAGTATATGTAAGTAAATAAAAAATATATATATAAAATGAGGCTCAGAAAAACAAAAAAAAATTAAATTATTGAACAAAATAATAACAAATAATTTAAATAATAAATTAATTAAATAAATAAATAAAATGAAATAATTTAAATATAATAAATAATATAAACAATAAAATATGAATAATTATAAAAAATTTATTTATTCAAAATAAATTAAAAATAAAAACAAATAAATAAATAAAATATAAATCAATAAAAGAAAGTTATATAAAAATAAAAAAATTTAACTAATCAAAAATTAATAAAAATAAAACAAGTAGATTAAATAAATAAACTGATTAAATAAATAAGTAAATTGATGAAATAAATAATCTTATATATATAATAAAAATCACAAAATAATGATTGCTAATCAAATATTTTTGATTAAATGACTGAACAAATGCTGATATTGATTATTGGTTAACCTACGAATACGAACTGAATAAGGAAAATTTTGCAATTCGTAATTTTGTGATTACGATTTGTATATCAAACGATTTAGTTATTTGCATTGGACAATCATTATGGCTATACTCAAATTGTAGACGCATTTGTCATATCTGTAATCATGATGACTAATTCATATCGAAGCCAATTTAATTTGTGCACTCACTTTGTCTACTTTTTGCATCCAATTTGTAAATTGGTAATGGGCCAAATATCATTTGCCCAGCATCAATCTATTTGCAATTGCAACGCAATTTGCACTTATCATTTATCTCTCTCTCTCTCTCTCTCTCTCTCTCTCTCTCTCTCTCTCTCTCTCTCTCTCTCTCTGTGTGTGTGTGTGTGTATTATGTTATTCATAAAGCAATGCCTCTGATAGTTAGTCAGCTGCTGTTGCTAGCTTTGCACAAACATTTGTAATTTGAAACAGGCTCGTAAATAAAACAGACGCAAATTCATTGGCAGCTGGCTAATTGGCCAGCAAAGTCAACAATTGAGCAGCCAAACAACTGCCATAGATCGTAATGCGACAGTATCCGATGGCCTTAGAGAGCCAGTCGAGAGTCAAATGATTTAACACCCAAGCTGTGAGAAGCACAAGCAGTTTATAAGCGACAGAGCAGAGCATATGGAGAGTGGAATGGGAGAATGAGAATGAGAATGAGAATTAGAATGAGAATGAGAATGAGAATGAGAATTAGAATGAGAATGAGAATGAGAATGAGAATGAGAATGAGAATGAGAATGAGAATGAGAATGAGAATGAGAATGAGAATGAGAATGAGAATGAGAATGAGAATGAGAATGAGAATGAGAATGAGAATGAGAATGAGAATGAGAATCAGAATAAGAATAAGAAGAAGAAGAAGAAGAAGAAGAAGAAGAAGAAGGAGAAGGAGAAGAATAAGAAGAAGGAGAAGAGAAAGAAGAATGAGAATGAAAATGAGTTAGAAAAAAAGATTTAAAAAATGCGAAATAATGAGGAAAAAATGAGACGAAAATGAGAAAAAATAATGATAAAAAAATAAAATAAAAAATCAGAAAAAATGGAAAACAATGGGAAGAAAATAATTAGAAAAAATTAAAAAAATTATACAAAAAATTGGAGTGATTGGGAGAAAACGAGAATATATGAGAATAAATAAGAAAAAAATGAGAACAAATTAACAAAAATTAAACAAATATATATATTTAAAAATATTGTAGAAAAACTGTAAATAAAAAATAAAGAATAATAAAGTAATCGAGAAATAGGTAAAATAGTAGGAGAAACAGAACAAATTCAGTGAGCGAAAGAAAATCGACACAGACAAAGTAAACTAACTCGATTAGGTGAAACATTCATTTGCAATATAGTGAAAGCCGAATTTACTCTATATACAAACATAAATGTACAGGGTAAAGTATTTACAATTACACAGTGCTAAATCGTAATTGATGTCCATGCCGAGATAGATTTTCGTACGATGTTCCATCAAATAATGTCAAATCCACAAGCATATTGATACGGTCATCTGGCTAAGTGCGGGCAAATATAAATGTGTGTGTGCCAGTCTCTCTCTCTCTCTCTCTCTCTCTCTCTCTCTCTCTCTCTTTCGCTCTCCCTCTCCCTATGTTTGTCTGCTTGTGCATTGATGCCACATTCATTATATGGAATGCCTGCCAGCTGGCAGGCCATTGTCGATGCAGCCGCCAGGCGGATTGGCAGCCCGCAACTGTTATTAAACATTAATTTATGCATTACTAGACCGCTTAAATTAATCAGTAAATTGCATGCACACACACACACACACACACGAACACACACACACGAACACACACACACGCACACATAGACATCGACATCCTTAGGGACAATGGCAATCAATACTGTGAATACTTAAAACAAATTAAATTGCCACAAAAGCTGTTTGCTATTTGACAGTCCCTTTTATTTATGAAATATATTTTTGCCTTTGTTCTCTCATTATTATTGGTCATCAGCGAAATCAGTTTAAATCTGACTCCATTTGAAATGCCAGAATTCAAACTGCAACTGAATCGCTTAATATAAAATGCATTAAAAGTGATTACACACATGAAAGGGCTTTCATGCTGTGAGTCTGGCCATTACAGTAGCTGGCCAGCTTTTATAGGCCACTTTAAGCCACACACTTGATTATTTTTTATGTTTGCCGGCCGAGAGACACACACTAGCTAGCAAGGCTTTAAGCAGCAATGGCTTCTTTTTTTTCTCTCTTTTTTTTTCTGCAAAGGATTATCAAGAATTTCTTTGTTGCAATCAGCAGCTCAAAGCTCTCGGTAGCAAGTTGTAATGCCCCCAAGGTTGGCGAGGCGCTGCCCTCAATATTTCTGCAGCTCAGAAAATGCAGAAGCAGCCGCAGAGAGAGAGGGGAGAGAACAAAAAGCAAGTGTTGTTGCTCAGCTTTGGAAGCAGCAGCATGTTGCCAAAGCCTGCATTTCCATAGCTCTCTTCAAGTATCTTGAATGCATAGAAATTCGATCTGGAAATAGCCAAATGGACTTTTGCTTAGATTGTGAAATGTCAAAATTGATACTGCAGCATTCACTACACTTTTTTATATCTCTACTTTGGTGTTTTAAGAGCCTTTAAGAGCTCTTAAGCTATACATTTTATGACTGTAGTTGAAGCTGTGAATAATGAAGAACTATGCTAAAGCAGTCAGCAGCCATAAGAGTAACTTTACTGTACGCATCTTCAACTTCAGCAGGCATGGCACGTCTTAGGTTTGTGTGCTGCTGCCCAGTGAGAGAAAACTCAGACCTGCCAGCACCTGCTGATTGCAATTGGAGGCAGCCTAGCGACAAGCTTTCCAGCTAAACAGCTTGGCTAGACGATTACGTAATGCTAACGTAATATTTATTTTCTTATGAAATACGAAATTATATGAAATATGCAATAAGATATGAAATATTCTTGTTTAATATTTATATTTCTTAAGAAATCTGAAATTTTATGAAATATGAAATTAGAAATTCTTAAGAAATACGAAATTATATTAAATATGCCATGAAATATGTAACCCTTTCAAGCTTGACAGTTAAACGTTTGATTCAGTGAGCTTAGCTTGTGATATCATGCGATCTCGCTCTCGCTCTAAGGCTCTGCGGCTTTTTCGGTTCTTTTCGTTTTTGTTTTCGGTTGAACTGAACGATTCGTGTGACGCTCTTTTAACGATGGAGCTCTGCTCGTGAGATCATGCGAGCTCGCTCTCGCTCTCGCTCTAAGGCTCTTCGGTTTTTTTCGTTTCTGTTTTCGATTCGTGTGACGCGAACATCATTTAGGAGCGATACGATTGGTGACAATGAGACTCAGCAAGCAAACGATGCACTGATTCGTGTATTTAGCTTACTCAACTCTCACACACATTGAACTCCTACGAATGTTCAACGAACAGGCAGAGCGAAACGAAAGAAAAGAAAACGATTGCGAGCCGAACGCAAAACGGGCTCTCTAAAGAACTGATGCAAAAGCTTGCTCTCTGAGTCTTTTATCATGGGCTAAATCAAAGGTATTGAGTAACGATCAGCTGTTAACTACGAGCCATTGCCATAACATAAAATATATATAACAAATTCTTATTTTTTTTTATTTTTATTCTTATTTAATCTGTTATGATTATAGCTCGTTCTTTCCCTAAGCTATGTATTCAGCGTATACTCTAATGCTATAACTCTCTAAGGCCTTAAGCCTTAAAAAATAAATTTAATTAACTTTGGTTCAGCTTGAGTTGCTTAAAATTTGACAGGGCACTAAGATTATATATAAATTTTAAAAGATAATTATTAAAAATAAATAAGAATAATAATATATAAGAGTAATATATATAATATAATATAATAATAAACTAGCTCTTATGTCTTTTGAAATCGACGCATTCAAACATACAGACAGACAGACAGACGGAAGGACGACTCAACTCATTGTCCTGACCAAGAATATACATATATACTTTATGAGGTCGGACATGCCTGCTACTGCCTGTTACATAAATTCAACAAAACCATTTACCATTTTCAATGGGCAAAGAGTATAAAAAATATAAAAATAATATTCATTTTATTTATATTATATATTTTATTTATGCTTTTCTTATCTGAATCTTGTCTATATACTTTATACAGTATGCAAAAACCAAATAATTATATTTATTTAACTTTAATCTGTATCTCTTTGCAGCCAAACTTACGAAGACAGCGTACAAATCGTATTCTCGCTTTAGGTAAGTGCTCGCAGTAGTCATGCAAATGCGCCCACAAGTATGCAATTTATAAGGGCGGACGAAAATAATCAAAAGCAGCCAGCAAGAGCCTGGGGAAGAGCCAGAGCAGGAGCAGGAGCAGGAGCAGCTAGAGCTAGAGCAATAGCAAAGTAAAACAAAATTGTTATTCGTTCTGCTAAGCAATTTGATTTACCTGCCCAGAGCATAGATCAGGCTTAATCGTATTCCATGCGCCACGGCTCTGATGCAGTTCCGTAAGGTCAATTGAGTTCCTTTTTTTTTTTTTTTTTTGTTTACGGTCAGGCAACTGCCTCTATGCCATTTTATTGTACGGCTTCTGTCAGTCTGTCGCGCGTCAGTCATTCAGTTCAGTCCGTCTATATGTCTATCTGTCTGTCCGTTTGTCTGTCCCTCCCTCTGCCTTGGCCTTTCGCCCGCTACGGGTCGGCTGAATGATAAATGGCCTGGCATTGCGGTTGTAGGCAACATTAAGCGTTGTTCAAGCGCCACAGATTGCAATTGTTGCCCCCCACCCTCACTTCCCCTTGCTCTCACTCTCCCTCTCTCTCATGCGCTCTTTCTCTCCGTTTCTCCCCTGTTTCGCTGTCTGCATCTGTATATCTGTCTCTGTAGCGCCTTCCTAGCCAGCATCCATCCATTTACTAGCTGATTTTTTATGCGCTCCTCCAGCACTCGTCAAAGTTTTGCGGGCTGCTTTTTGTGCAGCTCCGGGAGCTGCGATTCTCTGACAGACAGCAACTTGTAATTTGTAATGCTCCGAGTACTGAGCTCTGTTTGCTGTTTGTTGTTTGTTGTTGCAGTTACCGGTTAACAGTTACCATCTCGCAGCTACCATTTACTGCTGGCCAGGCCATGATTTCGAAATGAAATGCATTTGTAAACTTTTGCGCTGATTTAATGATGTTTCATAGAAGCGCCATGAATGCAGCCACACTTCAAATACTACATAGCATCTCCATGACTGTCTATAGCTTGTTGGCCCAGCAGCATAATGGCTGCAACAAATCTAACCTATTCCATTACTCGAAATTAAATTTTTGTTCAAATTATGACATGCTATGGCACATTTACCACGAGCATTTGCTATATGCTTTCCACTTTAATATTTATGAAATGTATATATGTTGAAAGGCAGAAGTAGAGCATTATTTTGTTATATAATATTTCTTGTAATTATGATTCAAGGGAGAGAGAGAGAGAAATTATTAGAAATGGATTGCCAAGCAGACAGCTAGCACAATATATATTTGTATGAACTGAGAACGTGAGAATGCTCTCTTAAAATGAGCGAGTTAAATTAAGAGAATTCTATTAATAGCATAATCGGGTGTGCGTGTGTGTGGGTAACTGCAGGAACGCTGGAATTGAAACTAGATCCCGCTGGGGAAAAAAGGAATAAAAAAAATTTAAAAAAAAAAGTTCAAGTTCGATGATGTACATCGGCAATGGAAAGATATTAAAATCTGTTGTAATTATCCATTGCAAGTATTTACAAAAATACTTAGAAATACTCTGAAAGTATTTTATTATGAACGAGCAATAATACAAGATTGGGGAATGCAGTGAGGCTGCGCCTGTGACTATGCTTGGTATGTGTAACAAATATACGTAAACAGCTGCGTCAGTTCACAAAACTGCCAACCTCCAGACACAGATCAGATCAGAAGGCTCAGAAGACGCCAGTTCGGAAGCCTTCTCACTCCCACTGTAACTTAGTTCTAGCCTACTCTGTATATATGTTTAAATTTTATAAATAATTGTAAACCTGTGATGTTAATTGTGTGATCCAAGGGAGATAATGGAGTAGAAAGATGCTCCGGTGCTTCCTACTAAATAAAATTAAAAAAAAAAAAAAAATCAGTTAACAGTCTCTCGATCTGTCCATTCATCTCTTTCTGCTCTATAGTTTTGTCTCTCTCTCCTTCTAAATGCCTCAATCTCTCCCTCTCTCTCTCACAGCATTTGTAACATCTAAATGCTTTCCTCTACTATCCATATACATATGTATATCTCTATGCTATGTATGTCTATATCTGTCTGACACAGTCACTGTCACTCGCTCTCTATTTAGCTTCTATGCTCACTCTCTCTGATTCTGTTTCTCTCGCACTCTATCTCTCTCACTTGCAACTCCCACACTGCTTTTGTTTTCCTCTCTGTTAAACTGACTTTACCTCTCTATCTATTTATGAACATATGTATATGTATGTATAGCTTTCTCGCTATTGTTGTTCGCAGGCTCTCTGTCAAGCTCTTTATACCTCTATCAATCTGACTCTCAAAGTTGCTCTCCCACTTGCTCTCAGTCTCTCTTCCTGTCTCTCACAGTTCTCTTCCGCATCTCACAGTTCCGCCCTCACTTACTCTCTGAGAGCCAAACTCTCTCTCTCTCACTCTCTAGCTACCTCGTTCACTCTCTTTCTGTCTTTCCTCTGCTTTCCTCTCTCCATATATATATATATATATATCAAATTTCTATCAGTTCATCTCTTCCTCTCTCTCCCTCTCTCTTTCTCTGCCTCTCCCTCACATTTTAATTGTAATTTATCATATGTCAATAATTACCGTACATTCCCCTTTAAGCCGCATATATACAAACATATATCTCCAGCTGCCTTCCTTCCCCGTACATCATTCAGTCGATAACTCACCAATGCCAATTGTCTGTGAATGCGTGCAATAAGGTGTAATCAAATTCCAATTGATGTGCGTTACATACACTCGCTGATTTTTATTTAATTTCGCTCTTCTTGTTGCTGCTGCTGTTTTGTTGTTGTTGTTGTTGTTGTTGTTGTTGTTGAATATAGTATTTAGTGAAATTTGTTCAATTTGCGCACATTCATTTAATTTGCGCATCTAATTAGGGCCAATTATGTAATTAAAAACAGCCTAAAAAGAAATATTTGCATCTATTCGCATCGGCGTACACAAGTGCAAATTGTTATTAGTTCATTTTTTTTGTGTTCATCTTCCTCTTTTTTTGAATAATAATTTATGCAGGAACCGGACGCATTCTGCGCCGCATAATAAACGCCAATTAATTATGATATCAGCAACAGCAACAAAAAATATAAACAGCTAGAAAGCGAGCGCTCGCAGAGTTGGACTGAGCAATACCCTGGGTTGCTATACAATTTTTTTTATTTATTTTATTTTTTTTTATTTTAATTTTTTAGTTGCATGTTTCCAACTCTTAAGGAAGTCAATTTAATACATTTACTTTGCCAAACATTCGACTAATCTAATCTAAGAGTCTTACTTGCCACTTAGCACATCATGCCGCACATTTGAGCATATTTCAAAGGGTATGCAAATTATAAAATCAGCGCTAAAGAAAAGCAACAACAAAATCTGTAAATTGCCCAATGAGATATGCAGTGAAAATAAACATGTTAAATGCTTTGCCACATGTACATAAAATATATATATATACATATGTATATACAGATGTTAACCCAAAAAAACAAGCGTTGCATGAAATATATTTGTAACTTGTATATTTTGAAATAATGACATCAGAAATATTGTGATGACTTTTTAATTAAATGCAATAACATCAACACGCATGTTGTCAAAGCGTCGAAAGCAATTGTTGAATCTTATCAAAACTGCGGTCGAATTATGGTCAACAATGTGTTGGCCATGCACCTGGGCCAAAAACTGTGGCATGTGGCCAAAAATTAGTTGGAAAATGTTTTCAATTTTGGATTTGTGGTCAGCAAATGTTCAATATGTGGCTAAGACTTCTAAAAGCCTCTGTTGAAGAATACTCTGTAGAGCATCAGCTTTATAGTGCAATTATTTCATCTTTTTTTCCTTTCTCTCTCTCTCTCTCTCTCTCAATTGATCATTCCTAGCATCATCTCGTTTTCTCAATTAACAAAATTCCTCAAAACTCGAAAACACTTTAAATTCTCTGCTAAGCAAGCACAACAACAAAATTTTGTATTGATTTGTTAGAGAGAATCATTTTGGCACTTGGTGTGTTTGATATGCGCACGCATGCTGAATTTATGTTGACATATTACTCATACGCCGTGTTGACAGTCGGCTGGCTGATTGGCAAACATGTTGACAATGTGCCGCTGCCACGGCACCATTGCCCAGTTATTAGCTGACTTTGAATTTTCGTTTGGCGCGCACACATTTTCATTTTGGCTTGGCCAAAAACAAATCGACATTTTATGGCCCGACCATCAAGCAGCCACAAACTACTATGCTGGCCTCTGTGCCACATACACACACACACACACACACACGCTTGTGTGTGTTACTTGGGTGCCTGCCATGTGCTGGCTGCTGGCTGTTGGCAAGAGTTCTAATTTTTCAGACCACAAAATAAAAAACACATTTCTTATTACAAATCGGGCGACCGAGCGTGCCAAAAAAATATGCTACAATTCTCTCTTCGACTCACAGCAAAAAAAAAAAAAACAAATTAGAAGACTCTAGTCGAGACGGCTCGACTACGAGATACCCTGAACCCTGCAAGAATAACTAATACTCTTCTTCTTTATGAACGTATGAGCACGCGCTCTGCTAACTGAGCCGTGGCTTGGGTGTGGGCTGGACTATACTTTGAACGCTTAAACCTCCATTTCTAGAAGAACATGACTATATCAACTTCATTTTTTTGTGCTGATCAAGAATATATATATACTTTGTGGCGTCTGCGACGTCTCCTGCCTGTTACATACATTTTCACAAAGCCATTATACCCCGAATTCCCATTTTCAATGGGTTCAGGGTATACAAAAAAACAGTGAACCAACACACGCCCATCCCACGCCCATGCCACTCACATTCACATTCACATTCGCATTCGCATGCCTTAGTATTACCCCTTTTTAGTAGCGATTTGCCAGACTTGTTATGCATGCGGCGCATACCCTTTCCCATGCGTACATTCAATTTGCCATGGTGTTTGCTTGATGCTCAAATGTGAGCTCCAAAGTGAGAGAAAATTTCAAATATTTTGATTTGAAGTTTGAGGTTGAACATAGCTAAATCTGAAGTTATATTAAATTAAATATATAAAAAAAAAATAAATATATAAATATAAGAAATTAATATATAAATAAAATAAATAAAAATTTAATATGCGCATATTTCATATGCTTGCGAAACCTTATATATTATTTATATTATTATTATTATTATTATTATTATTATGTGTATTTCAATTTTAAAGAATTTGTTCCTTACTTCATACATTTATTTCAATATACATATGTTAAATGCGGAGCTCGCAAATATCTTTTGTATTTAACTCACACTCTGAGAAAATACTCAGAGAGCAAGCATTTGCATGGATTCTTTGACGAGTTCATGCACGATCGGCTCGTAATTGTTTGACTTTATTTCGCTCTGCCTATGCTCGACTATTTGAATGAGTTAAATGAAGCAAAACTCTTTTGCTTTGTATGTGTGACCATTGAGTTCGCTAAACACAGCGCTTACATGAGCGTGACTGCATGTGTGTGTGTGTGTGTGTGTGTGTGTGTGTGTGTGTGTGTGTGTGTGTGTGTACGATGACTCGATGCTCGTCTCATTGCGCGAACGCCAATCGTATCGCTCGCTGCCTAAACGATGTTCGTTAAAAGAGCGCGACACGAATAGTTCAACTCAAGATGCTCAACAGCAGACCAAAACGAAAAGAGCCAACGTCTCATGCGAGAGCGAGTAAATATTTAAAATGAATTTTTTAATTTAATTTGCATAAGCATCGTATGATCATATCAGATAGTTGCTGCAATTTTTAATCTTTTTTCCACCTTTCTCTTTATTTGTTAAATAAAATAATTTTATTTAAAATATAAACTTTCAGCTGATTTAAAATTTTCTGACTTTTTAAAAATGTTAAATTAATATTACAATTATTAATATATTTTTCATTATTATTAATAAAGTATTTTGTAGTTTATTTAATATTTATTATATTTTTTTCATCAATTTTAATAACGTATTTATTATTTAAGAAACTTTTGATATCTATCCTGCACCATTTTGCTTGTATTTTATTTAACAATTAATTTCTTTGAAATAATATATATTTATATATATTTTTAAATTTCCATCAATTTTCTTTACTGTTCTCACAGACTTTTCCTTAGAGTATTCACCATACGCCTTTATCAATATTTTTTATTTTTGCCTTTTGATTTTCTTTTATTTTGTTTTTGATTTCATTTTGTTGTTTGCTCGTTTTTTCATTTCATAAGTGAACCAGCAACAACAACAACAACAACAACAACAACTGACGCACTTATTTTGCGCTTTGAATCCAATCACGTACCAATTTCCAAATTTAACCTTTTTGAGCCTGGGCCGCCGTTCGTGCAGCAATTGGTGGCAATTGAACTTGGTGCTCGATGGCTCTGTGGCCGGGGCCAGGCGCTGCCCTCTGCCTGCTCGCAGTGAGTGCCACAGTGCCCTGTGGTGTGCTGGCACTCGCTGCTGCCAATAAAAACCATTTGCCAGAGTGAAATTTATATGGGCGCGTCAATAAAAAAAACAAAAAACAGAACAAAATAAAGGCCTTGGCAAATGATACGTGGCAGGGGCAAATTGCTGGCGGGCCAAATACACTTTGAACCGTTTCAATTGACCAACGGCCTATTGCTGTGCCGCAGTTCATCTGATCGTCACACCTGCTATCCTTCTCCCACTCTCTTTGACTTGCGCTCTCTCTCTCTCTCTCTCTCGGTCTCCTTTGATTACAAACAGCTCTGTGAGCCTGCTGGCTGTTCTTTTGTAGACCATAGTCGAACGAATTCAGAACGAATTCTATGGCTGCACTTTGTTGCGGCCCCTTTGCTATATTAATTTCGAAAGCTGCGTTATTTGAGCGGCCGCACGAATTTGGCCTCAGCTAACGACCCAGCCCCGGTTCTGGCCCCGATTGTGGCCCTGGCCCTGGCCCCTGGTTCTACTCTGTGCAGCTGTGCGCCTTGGAGGCACAGTTCTTTTGCTGTCTGTTTGGCCATTCGATGCCTGTAAGCGACACCATAAAATATTGAACGTGTTGAGCACGCACGCACACACACAGTCACACATTGCACTGCCTGACCTCGCCGAAACTTTGACCCCTTCGATAGGCCCGCTCTGGTTGCCTCCCTCTCCCTCTCTCTCTCACACACCCATTGTGCATCTCGCTTATGCTGAGCACAAATATTTTTTTTCTTACTTGGCGAGCAGCAGGCACTTTTAGCTTTTGTTGCCAATGTTGTTTTTAGCCAGCCAGACTGCTCTACCAGTCCTCCCCCCCCCCTCCCCCTCTCCCCCCTTACCCATTCGCCTCTGCTGCTCGATTGCCTTTGCCGGTTCAGGCTGAAGCGTTCGTTTTCTTCATTTTTAGCTGGCAGCACGCGCATTACATTACATTACATGGCGACCAGAGCAGCTCGCCTCGGGTCTACAAGCAACCACTGTACACTGCCATGTCCAATGCCGATGTCTGCCTTTAAGGACCATCGCTACCCAATGCTCGACCTCCGTCCTGTTCTTATAACACTTTATTCGCATTGTGTTCCTGTTACGCTTGCCGTTTGTTGTCCAATGAATGTAATGTACGCGCGCGCAAATGTGAGTGTTGAACTCATTGCAGTGATTGATGGCGCTACTTATTTGAGTGTATAAGTGAATGCAAGTGTTAATGCTCTCTACTTAAGTTTCATTTTTGTGCTCCACCCTTCGATGGCAGTAAATCGACAACATCGTTGGTCTTTTTTGGTCGTCTGCCAGGAGTGATTTCGACCTACGAATCGGCGACCATTTAAATAGTTTATAATGGATGAATGACGAACGATTAATTATACAGTTTGCAAATGAATGAATATGTTGTCGATTTATCGAAATTTGTGCCGACATCAATTGAACGATAGTTCAACTAAAAGCGATAATTCGACTGTTGGATTAAAGAAATTTGAACAGACATCAATTGCTTGAATTATCGATAGTTCATTTAGCATGCTATCATGCGTCATAATTTATCGATTATCTATTTATGAAGAATTTTGAATATTGATCAGTTAAATGTTGAATTGTCATACTTTTCGATTATCCGAATTTGAATAGATCAAGTTTATGTTCTTATCGATAACTGCATTAATCGCCATCTTTTGAATAATCAACTAGACTTTTATCTTATCTTATTGTTAGATTAAGGTAACATTGTGTAAGATTGTTTGTAATCAATAATCAATCATAATTATTCATTATACATCAATTAGGTTATCGATTACTAAACAAATAGCGAAAATCTGTGAGAGAAAATAATAATTTTAATATTTGTAGACCTTTATATTGACATGCTTGAAATGGGCAGGCTTACAGCATTTTAATATGTTTCAATATAAGTTTATATCGATGTATCGATTTATCGATACATCTGTACCAGTATTTTACGGTATTATAAATGTATTGCAAATTTTGTTATGTAAATTAAGCTTTGTGGAATTTGTATACCTCGAGAATTTATCGATAACTGCAAAATTATTAATCGCTGGATATATTATTACATATTATAACTACGATTACCAATTAATTCTTTCTTTTACAAATTCTCATGAGCATAGCGCCAATCAATGATCTACTATAATAAATGATATTCGATAATTGCGCGCAAAAACTTTATCGATAACTTGGAAATCCACTTTCACTTAATGCAAACTCGATTTTATTGCCTCACTCTTGTTTATCGATGTATCAATATATATAGAGAACTATCTATAACAATTCCATTGCCATCGAATAGTGAGCACAATAGTTGCTTTGTGGCACTAAAATGCTAGTATTTATTTGCAAAGTTCTCTAATATGGATATATTCCGAATAATCTATTAATGTCTGAAGTGCTTATCACAGCTGCTAAGCCAACCACAAAGTCCTCTAAATGGGCGCTCGCATTACAAAAGGATTTGCTGCCGCGCCCATCTCTCCACCAAAAAAGTATTTTGCCGCTCTAAAAGTATTCATGTGTTCTTTATGGATACTCATTTCGATTGCTATCCACTCCGCCGTACGCCGAGCGCTAGGCGCGTCTGGTACAGCTTCAGTTTCATTTCGGGTAAAAATTGATGCCATCTGTTCGACATTTAATGCCTTTGGCCAGTGTTGGGCAGCGCTGGCATACGCTAGAGTTGGGTTACTGTCTTGCCTTGCACAGATGCATATATACATCGCTCCATCTCACTCACTCTCTCTCTCTCTATATATATATATATATAGCTATATCCATGTGTGTGTGCTGCGATTTTTTTTGTAATGCAGTGGCTGCATAATTTGAGGACACGTAAGTCGCCTGCATTATCCAGGGCTATAAATCGGACATGGCTTTACCACCGACACGGCATGCAGTGGTCGAGCAGTTAATTTTACCCCTGGCAGCTCAATTTGCACACGATTTGCTACACGGCTGACCGCTGGCCGCTAGCCGTTCGCACCTGAAGCAAGTGCAATGGCAGCCAATGCCCGGGCCACTTGAGTGGCATTCAAATTACGTTTCATTACGTTTATTGGTACGTAAACCAGGCTGGGCATCCACATTTATACGCTAAAAACTTCTTCTAACCTTATTTTGGTGTCTGCGGGCCGGGTGAAGTTTTGAATTCAATTTGTTTGCCAGCGGGCAGGCTGCCAAACCGAAAACCGAAAACCCCGGCTCAATTCGACTGCCCGTTTAGCATTTTGCCTTGCCTGTCGCTCGGCCCAAAAAAAAAAAAAGAAAAGTTATTGATTTAATTCGTATCTGGGGAATGCTTAATCAAAAAATATACCCGCTGCCAATTTGTTAGACACCAAAAATAGTCTGCATGTGTGTATGTGTGTGTGTGTGTGCGCTTCCCTATATTTGCGCATAGTTTTCTACATTTTCCTCCTTTTTTTGGAATTTTATTGATTGGCTCATAATTTCCCCATGGCTAGTTGGCGTTGCCTCGCCTGTCAATTGCCCGTCAGTCAGTCGGCCGATAGTTTGTTTTTCTCCTTTTTACTGCTATTTATATATGCTCCTTTTTTGCTGTGAAATATGATATGCCATCGCACTCGAGTTTTTATATAAATCATAGCGAAGGAACATTTGCGTATTTTTCAAGTCAATTTTTGAATGATTTTTCATATTGAATTTTTGACTTGCTGCTGAAGCTTAAATTGCAATATAATATGTGAAGAAGAAAAATGTATTTATTTTATATATTTTATATGTTAATTATAGCTAATTTTTACCTCACATTAGGTTGGCTGCAAAACTATTTATTGATGGTTAGAGCTCTGGCTCGATTCTATCGAGGCTCGTTGGAACTTGGCATACTCCATTATGGTCAAGTGCTAACCCGAATATCATAAAACTGGCCTTTGAGCCACAAAACTCCGCATCGTGTGCTATTCACTGTGCATTTAACACTTTCCCAAACAGCTTCACTTCACTAAACTTCAATTTTTTTGCACTCCCTATCTCTCTCAGAGTTTTAAAACATTTTAAATCTGAATCTATAAATTTTAAATTACTTGCATGTGGTAAAATCTTTGCCAAGCTGAGTAAAACCGCAACGGCATTTTCGTTTTGTCACCCAAACTCCAACAACGAGCGACGAACAACGACCTAACCGCTACTGTCTGACCAGTCTGGCCAGTGTCCAGCCCAGTCCCAGCCCAAACCCATCCAGGCCCAGCTACATACAGCTTGCATGGGCTATAACGGCAGCCGCTGACCATTTTCACACTCGTTTTGTATGGCACTTGAAACGGAACTAGGTTTCTATACATACACACATATACATTCCACATATGTGTATACATATATAACATATATGTATGTAGCTTGCTTGAAGTTCACTCTTGCAGTGGACACTACAAATGTGCTATACGACATGTGTGGCGAATGGGTCAGCCATTAGAAACGTATAAAAAGTGATAGCCTCTAAATATATAAAACTATGTCAAGCACCACCATAAAAACACTCTCCATGTGTGACTTTTGTTGCTAATTATAATTTATGGGGCAAAGTTAGTTACCCGAAAATTGAAGAAAACATTTATAAATCTGTATTTATCGACTTTTAACAGACTTTGAAATATGTGGCTAAACGATGCTAGCTTAGGTTTACTCGACTATTTTATCATATTTGAGCTTCTATATAGAATTGTTAGCTTCAGCAAAGAAAGGCTATGCCTGCTGGCAAATAAGAGTAGATCGTATTATTATTTACGCTCTGCTCTCCAGATCCACCGAAAAGAATCATATTCACTCACTCTACCCTTCGCTATACACATACATAAATATGTGCATACAAATATGCATAGCTCGCAAAGAACAATTTACCGTTTTTTACGCTCTTTTCGGAAGTTCAACCAAAATCATGCTCACTCGCTCTCACTTTGGCGCTAAGCACCGAGTCTTCTGTTCTATTCGTTTTTATTTTCGGTTGAGCGTCTTGAGTTGAACTATTCGTGTGGCGCTATTTTAGCGAACATCGTTTAGGTAACGAGCGATACGATTGGCGTTCGCTCAATAAGAGCCAGTAAGTAAACGGTAGGAGAACAACCAAAACAAATGGTTGTGAGCCAATCGCGAACGCAGTCATTGAAGAAGCGTTGCAATCGGATGCTCTCTGAGTAGAAGAACCGTTGCAATCGGTTGCTCTCTGAATAGAAGAACCATGGCGATTGGTTGCTCTTTGACTTTTTTCTTAGCATATGCGTAAAATGCGCTTATTGGCAGACAGAGAGAAACAGTGAACAGTAATTTGCGAGCTGTGTATAGCTCATACATACATATGCATGTATGCAAACAAAATAATGAAAAGGGGAAATAAAACAGTATCCGAAGTAGACGGATGGGCACATTAAATAAAAAATCTATAGCTTTTACACTATACAGCTACGCTAAAAAAAACGATATAAACTATCGATTTGTATCGATTATAAGAAAGAGATATGAGATTTCAAAAAATATCTAAATAAAATTAGGTCTGCCTTAATTTATATTTACATACATTAATTCCATCGAAGGCAGATCTAAAGCAATGCGCATTTCAAATATCAAATACGTTAGTTAAAGATATTGTTAAATGGTACAGGTATCTAGCTACCTGTCGCATAAAATGTCTAACTGCTTTAAGATAGTTGTGCACTTTTGCTATCGGAGCTTGTCTTTGCACTTTCCAGTTCTTAAGACATTTTGAATACTTGCAATTGTTCCGTTTGGCTAACAAAACAATAGAAAACAAACAACAACAGCAAAAGAGAAAACTGCAAAAGATCTCGTCCGGCAGCAGCCACTTGAAATGGGCAGCGAATTGAGCGAGCTAAGAATAAGGCTAAAACAGCTAACAATGGAACGCGACTGCGATGGCCAGGTTGTGGACAGGATGACGACACTTCAGCCTTCAGAGAACTTTCAACGCAAAAGGTGCAAAATAAGAATATGGAGCAACAGCAAGGAATGGTGAAAATGGAGAAAAAAATAAGTGAACCAAAAGCAATGCAACAACATAAAGCAACAACAACAACAATGAACAAACAAAACTGCGGCAGTGGCAAACTTTTGAATAATTTATCTGGCGTTGAAAGGACGTTTTCATTAAAATTCGCCAACGTATTTAAAGTGCGAGATAACTCCCAAAGAGACGATAATTCAACTGAATTCATTTGCCTGCGACGAATGCTAAAAGCATAGATATATATGCATATATATGTATATACCAAAATGTGTACATGTTTATGTATATACATATATGCGGATACCCAAATAGATATACTCCTGAGGCTTACGATGCTCCGAAAAGTTCTATGCCAACCGCTTTGCAGCCACATATAATCATGTGAAGAAACAAAAATTGAAACAGAAACAGAGTATATCAGACTGCAAGCTACTCTTTAGCTGTGTTAAAGCTCTGTTTAATTAATCAGAGAACCTTCTATGACAAAAGCATAATGCGTAAATCATAGAGCATCAAAATATTGGCTCGCCGTTTGAGCGCTCAGTTGGGCATATCTGACTGCACTATACTCTGTTATGCAATAAATTCGAGAGAGTCTTCTTAAAACAGAATTTTTGCCCAGCACTGTGAACTGCTTTTCAGTGAAGCATTCAAAATTGAAAATAGTAAATAGTAAAGAGTAATAAATAATGGATAATAGATAGTTAATAAAAGTATGAGTATGCCGAAATATGAATACTGAATACAGAAATCAGCTTTATTTGCCATATAAGTGGCATCAAGTTTTATAAAGCAGATATCGAGCTAAAACTCTGTATATTTGATAAATGTAGGATACTAAATATATTAACAAAATTGTAAGTCATTTGACCACGCCCAAAATAGTCAAAATAAGGCAACAATGCGTATACGTGATCACAAATGTCAAGTATGAGAGCTATAAATACGGTACTACAATTTTAACCAATCGATTGGTTCAGCATCTGTGCAAGCAATCAGATCTGATTATCAATGAAGTGAAGAGAGAAAAGTCGACTTTACCCGACTGCACAATGCTCTGTTATTGCATGAATGCAGTAAAGAGCATATTTTGCTTTACGAGAGCATATAGGTTAGCAATGTAGACTGCTGTTTGTAAATGAAGAGGGAATAGTTTGGCTTTTAGTAGACTGCACAATGCTCTAACACTCATTACATTAATCTCTTAGTCTTCTTCTTCTGCTTTCTTTTTAGAACAGTTCCTATATAGCTTTTTACTGACTGCATTATATTACATAAATATATTTATATTACATAAGTGGTTATTCCTTTTTTTTATTTATTACCTGTTTTGTAGTATATCAAATAGCAGTTAAGATCTTCTTCTTCATTCGCTTTACATTTTCGATTGCTAAGCTTTTTCTTTCACTTTATTTTTGCGCTGCTTTTGTAGTTTTGGGTCTTGTTTAATATTTGCCACGAAATGCCAACGAGCTGGCCCTGGAGCTCGTCTCGGCTCTGCTGTGGCATTGGCAAGAAAATAGTTAACTTTTTGTTAAAGTAAAATACATTGCGGCAAAAATTGTTTTACATTTTAATTGAATTCAATTCTTTTTGCTGGCTGCCACAAATACCTGCCCCTCCCACACGCCCACACAGCCAAACCTTGTTTGACAATTTCATGTGTCGCTATGGGAGTTGCGAATGGCAACTGGACAACGCGAATTATTTGTATATGGCGCATGTTTGTTATTGTTACGCCTCTTCTTCTATATGCTGCATTAATATTTATATATATGGAATTGTTCACACACACACCTCATCTTTTTTCTGCCTTCATTTGTTTTTGCTACAATGCACAACTTTTACATAAGCGCTTGTACGTTAATTATTGGCAAAAGCAATAAAAAAAAGGCAAGTGAAATGAAAAATGAACAAATAAGAGCTTCACTAAGAGCTGCGAGCGCTTTACAACTTCACAGATCAAAACATTTACCAATTTGTGTGTGCAGTATATACATATTTATATATATATATACATATATAATTCACTTTTAATTAATCCACAAAAAATAAAAATAAAAAAATAATTTCGCTTACAGCATTTGAAATATATGCAATGTGCAATTCGTTTGTTAATTGAAATTGTGTGTGTGTGTGTGTGTGTGTGTGTGTGACTGTGTGTGTGTGTGTGTATGTTTTACTTCGACTTTTTGAATCATGCACAGATCATGATTTCATTATATTCCACTTTATGCCGATAGCTAAAAAATCGTTAAGCATTTCTCTTTTTGTTTGGTCAAAGGACGTTTAAAAAGTAAATTTCAATTGCATGCCATTTTCATACATTTTTTATTTATTATTTAAATGAAATTTTTATATTTTTATTATGCCCTGAAGCCATTGAATTGCAAATACAAAATACATATTCTTTTTTTTTTTTTGGAGTTTATGTAATGAACAGCAGCTTAATTGCTAGAGCTCTTAAAGCTTGATCAAGTCAACCAAAAACGTTTATCTAGGTATAAACGTTTATATGGACGGATATGATTCCCCTTTACTCTCACTATTATTAAAGCTAATTATGTGAACATTTGTCGTACCTCTACCTAATCGATGTTCGTTAAAGGAGTCTCAGAGGAATATTTCAACTCAAAACGCTCAAAAGTAACGAAAAGAAGAAGAAGAAGAGGAAGAAATCTCTTGCTCAGGGCAAAAGCGAGAAAATATGATTTGTTTTCTGTTGATCTTCTGTATAGAGCTGGAAGACTCAAACGCTTCACGGTTATTGGTGAACTTTGATTATTGTATATTCCCTCTCTCTCTCTCTCTCATTCTCTCTCTCTCTCTCTCTTTCTCTCCAAGTGCTTTATACTTGTTAAAAAACTCCTTTCATTTTACTCTTATTCTCTTAACTCTTTTAATTAGCTGATTATTAAATAACAAATTTTTAAATAAAAATTTATTACACAAATATTTTAAATTTATTATACAATTAAATGAATAATTTTAATTACATTTATTATACATACTTCTTCTAAAAAATATTTAAAATTTATTATGCAATTATATTAATTAAATTTTTAAAAAAATTAAGAAATATTTAAAAATTCAATCATACAATTAAATTAATAACATTTATTAAAAATTAAGAAATATTAAAAAAATTATTATACAATTAAATTAATAAAATTAAAAAAAAAATAGGAAATATTTAAAATTTATTATACAATAAAATTGGTTAAATTAAAAAAAAATAAGAAATATTTAAAAATGTATTATACAATAAAATTAATTAAATTAAAAAAAAAAAATTAAAATATTTAAAAATTTAATATACAATTGATTTAATTAAAGTTTTAAAAAATTAAGAAATATTTAAAAATTTATTATACAATTAACTTAATTAAATTTATTATATTTTTGCTTCTACTTCTACTGTGCACTGTTAGTCGATTTCATCTTTGGCTCAGTTTTCACTGTAGACAATATATTTACATAAAAATAGTACAGAGTATTTTCAAGTCGCATACTTTGCACATGTTCAGTGCAATGCCATTTGCTTGCATAATATTTTTAGCTTATTTTTTGTGCTGCATTCAAACGTACTTTATTTGCTTGCAGAGAAGAGAGAAAAGTGCTTCACATCAAGTGCAACAATTATGTGAGACATTTATTTAGCATAAGCAAATGCACTTGAGCTTGTGCTCTAAAGAGGCGAAGGAGCTCAACTTCATGCTAAAGACTTGCAAAATGCCATAAATATCTACTATAAGCATATTTTACGTCTTAATTGGACGTTAAAGCAAGCATATGTATATATACATACATATATTGCCTTGATCTCAATTGCATTCAAGATAATCTGTGATTTAGAGTGCAATACGAATTACTTTGAGGCAAATGGCGCATGGTTAGACTTTCTCTTGCCATTTGGCATTTGCATGGTAATTGCATATTTATCTGCTGTGGTTAATGTTTATCGGCCTTACAGCCTAACTGTAATAGTTGGCATGGCCAATCAGTAACGCTTTCCACTTGTCGCCGTCACATAAATTTAAAGCGTCCACTTAAAGTGCAAGATGCATAATTTAGTTAATTCTTTTTATGCTCATTTTGCTGTTCGCTGCTTCGGTTCGGATTTTCCTCTTTTCTTTTGCTTTTTGCGCCATTTGTTGTTGCTTTGTTTTCAGCTTGTTTCAAGCTGAATTATGGCGCATTTGCAGCGCAGCAGCCATTTGGCTGCGTATCTCTCGTAAATATCGCGTATACGCCCCATGCAACAGCAGCAGCAACCACCCAACCACCCAGAGTGGCACGCGCCTGCCTCACTCCCTGTCGGTTGTCGTTGGGGTTTTAGCCGTACTGTTGTGTTACCGTTTGGCTACAAAATGCATATCCATGGCGCTGTAAGCCATTTCTTTGCTGTAGCTTTTGCCGTCGAGTCGTTTCATCGTGCAATTTCCGCACAAGTGTTGGCAATATAAAAATAGCGACAAAATATAAAAGTAATTTATGTGCGCTTTTTCCATATCATTTCTATACATACATACACATACACACACACACACACATACATATTTACATATATGTATGTGTGTAAGCTGATGTAGTTTATGAAACTGCATTCAAAAATATTATGAAAAATGCATGCTGATGCGCTCGTTTATATGCACAAACTGCATTTAATTTATTAAAATAAATATTTTCACTAGCTGCACAGACAGTGGAAAGTATGCTGCACTGTGTTGTTGAGCCCACAAATTTGGTCACAGCACATCAATTATGCATCTATTGAAAATATTTGGCTCATACAACAACCAGTGAGAGAGAGAGCGGCGTTTAATATGCCATTGCATTTGGCCAGCGACCCGAAGATTGACAGCTTTTAGCGCATGGCAAAACTTCCGTCATGGCCATAAATGTTTAATTGATCCACTTGGTGGCTATTTTAGAATTTTAATTAACCAAATTGCAAACGGCAAATTGCAAATTGCATGAAATGCCCAATCGTCAAACAAAGCGCAGCCAAATTGAATAACAACTTCAATCTAGTTTCAATAATGCACGGCAATCAGCGCACGCAGCGCAATCATGCGGTTGACCACACACACACACATGTGCACATTCACACGCACGCACACTCGCACACGCACACACACGCATTCACACAAGGTCAAAGTGAATTGCCAGACAATTGGATAAGCACCTCAGCAGCAGCTAAGATAATCATAAGCTTGAGTTGCGCTGAATGACGGCGCAAACAGCTTCTTAACTTGCAGATACAAAAGTATATACACACATATATATACACATATACACATATATATATATATATATATATATATATATATATATATATATATATATATATATGTATGTATGGCCAATGGCTCTCAAGCATATTGAACAGAATGAGAACAGATGGCAGACGGCAGAGGCTATCGTTGTCTAACGATATTTATATGAGTTAGCACATGATATATTATATATGCATATAATATATTTAAGAGCTCATATCTGTGATCTTGCTATAATGATGTCGTCGCGTTAATTCCATTTCCAATAATAAGTTTGCTTAATAACGAGTTCTCGTTGTCGCTGACTTCTATTGCCAAAGCTCTTTCTTGTTCAACGGCCTCTCATTGAGTGCCCTTTTTCTCTCTCTCTCTCTCCTCTCTCTCTCTCTCTCTCTCTCTCTCTCTCTCTCTCAAACATCTTGGTTGCATATTCTCGTTCATCAATATCATAGCAACTCTGTGCGAAGCACATAAGTAGCCGTCTCGCTCGCACTCAGCCACATCCGAGACCAACTTTCAGCAAAAGCTATAGTTATCTCTCTCTTAATGACAGTTTCTCTCTAATACCACTGCAACTGTCAATCACAACATAATAACTAACACAACGTCATAATATCGCACCGATACGACATATATACTGACTGCTGTATTGTTCAGTTCCATATTGTATTTTACTCTACTTAGTATGAGTTTTTATACTCACGACTCTCATGCATTCCCTCAACTCTCTTAGCATACATCTTTTGCAAATTCTTATACTAGTGCTGAGATTGTAAGTGATTCATCTGTCTATTTATTTTTATATGATTCTACACATGTGGGTCATATCTATTTCTATCACACTCCATGATAGTTATTGAGCAAACATTTGGAAGACTGTTTTAATAGAAATCGTCTTGATGAGTCTTTTTTGAGTCCCCTTGATGATTAAGAAATGATTAATCTCATGAGCAATCGAAAGTTGACTCATAAATGACGCTTTCATATGCTCAAAATATGATTGATTGAAAATACAAAAATAAAACTCGAAATATTTGTATTGCAATGTTTCAATGCAATCATAATCGGTTCCCTGTAATGATCTAAATGCGCTTTTTAGAAGAGTCATCAATGATTCATAGATGGCTCGAGGAAGTCTCTTAAAAGATTGAGTTCTGTCTCGAAAAAGAGTCAGAACTGATTGAAGAAAGGAGTCATAAGAAGACTCATTAAGAAGACTCGCGTCTAGGGTGCCATTTTTTCGCGACGCAGAAGTCATTTATGATCAGAAATGAGCGTAATTCATAAAAGACTAATTTATGCTCTGTTAACTTCAAAAATGCTTGCTGGATAGAATCTACATTTATGTCTGCCTGTGATCCATCTGAAGTTATCTACATATATAAGAAATCAAAGCAAACACTCTCTCTCTCTCTCCACCCCAACTAGCTAAACTCTTTAATAATCTACATCTATGTCTGCCTGTGATCCATCTCGAGTTATCTACATATATAGGAAATCAAGGGTAACTCTCTGTTTCTCTCTTTCTAACCCAACTCTTTAATAATATTTGCAGCATCTTTAAGTCAAATCTTCTTCAATTCACAATTTAGTGTTGCTAAATGCCTTAGAAGTTTCGTCCAGTTCATGCTTCAGTTGCCAACTACAAAGTTCCTTTACGTTTAGACATCATTGGCCTACGGCGCAGACACAAAGACTCACAAAGGCAAAAGAACAACAATTAAATTAGAGCTCGAAATCGCAGTCTTTTTAGCCAAGTTCATAAGCAATTTAAAAATTCATTTTATTCTCTACGCTCTAAATGTGAGTGAGAAGGGTAAAATGCTGTTAAAGCTGTAGTCGACTGCATAATTTATATATATACTATATATACATATATATATATATATGTATATATATATTCGTTAAGCGAAACGTTCGTTAAATGAAATCGAAAAAATTTCGCACCTGAGTTGCCTGCAAAATAGTGTAAAAAAAAATGCTAAAACGTTCAATGAACAGCACTATAATGTGTTTTAGGAGTTTCCTTTAGTTCATTCTATGATAAATAAATGTTATCAAATTTGTTGTTGGTCGTTATGCGAAACATTGTTCGTTAAGCGAAACTTATTTTGCCCCAAAAAAAATGTTTTCCTTATGCGAAATGTTCGTGTTTGTTAACCTAGGATTCACTGTATATCTACATATGTATTGTATATACATATAAAGTTTATATGAATTGTTCATATTCATATTGAGCTCTTAGGTCTTTTTGCTTAGGCCAATGAAGACTTTGTTCTTGATATCTTTAAGTTATGAACTTGAGGTAATTTCATTCTATAATAATTATAGTTGAAGTTAACTAATCAACTAATTATCAGAAACTGTTTTCATTTCCATGTAGTTACATTTAGTTCAAACTATTTCTACATCTTTATTTTGATGTACAGTTGTAAGAGAGTTAACGAAAAAACTCCACATTTGACGAATTCAAAATCTGAAATCTGAAATATGAACTCTTAACTATTTGAATCCAGAAATGGAACTATTTATATCCTTCAAATCTACAATAATATCCACAGATATTTTATCAAGTGTTCTTTTTAGATGGAGACTTGCTAAAGGTATAAAACACTACCTAATCCATTTAACAATTATTGTATATATATAATATAGTATTCAGTATATAATACTGATTAAATTCAACTTTAAAAAAACTTCAGTCGACCTGCAACAACTTCAAATAACTGTGACTACTTAAAAGTCTTTTAATCTTCTCATGCCCCTCTCTCACATTCTTCTCTACGCTTTGCTGTTGTCATTCTGTTATGCTTATGTTAGGCGAATGTCAAAGCTTCTCATGCAAATTTACATACTACATTGTTTATATGGCTCTCAATACTCTCATTCGAAAACTCTCTAATAGAACAGCTCCTCAGCTCACACAGCAGTTTAGCTATCAGATCTACTTCAATTAGTTCCAACTAAGCCACTTAAGCTCTTAACTCTCAATCTCTCTTATGCTATATATTATGTACATATTAAACACATTCAATTTACTAACAGCTACTAAATATTATGATTGAATTATGTGGAACACTTAACAACGAAAACCTTTTCTGCGCTGCTGCTAACTCTAGCTTGCCTTAAAGTATTTTCAAATGTTTTATTCAACCAAAACTAAGCAATGCAAATGCAGAAGCTTTTAAACAATTGAAATCAAACAAAAAGTTGAAAAAGTTAGAAATAAATTTTTAATATACGTAAATTCTATAGTTTTGTTAAACTCGAGAATAGATTGAAGTTGCAATGAAAAATCAAATGAATTTTTAATTAAATGCAATGCAATTGGCAATACAATGTTGAATTTATATGCGAGAGAGAGAGAGAGAGAGATAGAGAGTTGTGTTCCTCTTAATATAGCTCAATTTGATTGTTCATATAATATATATATTGCTGTGCATATAAAATGCTTTAGTCAAGTCAAGTTCAGTGTTATTATTAACACTGGAAAACTGTTGTTGCCTGGCACATATTTGTATAACTTCTTAACGCAAAATGATAGAGAGCAAGCGGCAACAATTTAAAAAGTGAACAAATAAAATTATGCAAAACGTTAAAAAGGTGCAGAACAAATTTCGCAACACAACGAATACAAAACGACGGAACGAGACGAGGCGAAACTGTGTGGAGCAAAGTGAAAAACATGACTCCATAATGTATGAAAACTGTTGTCAGAGTGTAAAAATGTCTATTTACATAGTCATGCATCATGAACACACGGGCAGCGAATGCCAGAGGGACAGAGAGTGATAGAGAGAGACAGCAGGAAGAGAGAAAGAGTGAGCAAAAGAGCGTTATGGGTGAGCGGTGAAAACGTTTAGATTTGCGCACACGTGTAGAAAAATTAAAATATATATATATACATATATACATATATACATATGTGTAAATACCTCTTTGTGTGTGTGTGTGTGTAAAAGTTCATAAATTTTAAATGCGACACTCGCTGGCCAGAACGAGACACAGATTGCGGCAAACTATTTGCAAAATAAACTGCACAACACGAGTGGGGAACAGCGGCAGCTGAAGCTGAAGCTGTAGCTGATGCTGATGCTGAAGCTGTAGGAGCGTACCAGGAGGCCAGTGTAAATGCAAATAAATCCCAAAAGCAAAGCCCCAAAAAGTATGCAACACTAAATAACAGCAACAACTGGCACACAGTTTGAGGCACGTCAGCAGCAACGTCGACGCTACGCCTCTAGCAGCAGCAGCAGCAGCTCGCTTCATGGCTCGTTTGCTTGTTAAAAGATAACTGTAACTGCACACACACACAGACACACACACATATGCAAAATATGCCCACAACTGGACAGGTGCCACGCCCCACCAAAAAAACAGAGCACAAAGTATGCACGAATATGGCACTGAAATCTCAGCAAAAATATTCTTTCAAAAATATGCATTGCCATATAAAAAGATAAATGAATATTTACTGACATTTGTCGACTCTATTTTATATAAAAAATAAAATGAAATAAATATACCAAATTCTTGCATTCGCATATCAGCAAAATCTGTCGACTCCAGGCCAACAGAATTCACTTCACTTTATACGATTTGCTGTCACATATTCAATGCTGCACCATTTGCCTTGCAGTCCCAGGACAACAAAGCTTTACCCGGAAGTAGTGCCACATGAAAACAGAGAAATAAATATGTCATGAAATAGAGCAGGAGTGAAGAGGGAAAGGGACAGAGAGAGAGCTGCTAAGAGTTGTGATGTTTGCTCAATTTGAGATAAATAGATCAATTTTTAATTTTTGTTTTCCGGTTCTTTCCAAGACAGAAAAGAAAAAATTGCAAAATAAATATTAATATATATATGCATAATATGTATGCATATGTTTTTTATAAAAGATCTGTTAAAAAAAATGTATTTTTAACAAATTAAATAAAATAAATAATAATCCTATTCTTTCCAAGACTATTCACAGAAGAGAAAAAATTGAAAAAAAAAATAAATAAATTTACTAATATATTTGTATTTTTTATGAAAAAATTGTTTTTTATAAAAGATCTGATATAAAAAAAAAATTCAATTAAATAAAAAATAATACTATTACTTCTAAGACTATTCATAGAAGAGAAAAAAATTGATAAATAAGTGTTAGAAAAATTATATTTTATATAAATAATAATAATAATAATAAATACATTATTTTTATAAAAATCTGATAAAAAAAAATACTGAAAAATGAATTAGTTAAATAAATAAAAATACTATTCCTTTTAAGACTATTCATAGAAGAGAAATAATAATAAATGTTTAAAAAATTATATTTTAATGAAAAAATTGTTTTTATAAAATAGCTAATAAAACCTAAGAAATAAAATTAAATTTAAAATATATTAAAAATAAAATAGATTACAATCCAATACAATAGCTGAGAGATCTTCATTGTCGTAGGTCAATGTGATATAGAGCTGAAGCATTGTGATGAACCAACGATGCTTAACTATAATGCTATCGATATTTAACGATAACGATATATATAATCGATACTCATGTAGAATTTCATTAGTAGAAGAACTAAATAATATTAATTCAAATTGCAACAGAGTTTGTGTAAATAATTAAGATACGACTGAAATAAAACCCTTCACATTATATGAAAACTCAATAATTTCTATTAAAAATATCAAGTTAGTATTATCGTATTAACTAAAGATCTCTACGACAAGAACTTCAACTGCAACAAATATAAATCAGATTTATATGCAACTTCAACTAAAACAAAAACAATGCTACACAGCTGCTAGGCATCATTAGAAAAACTCCTTCAATCACAACATTTCTTCTACAGCCTTAATATCAACAACAAAATGTCCATTAAATCCGAACCGATCCGATGTAAAGTTCAAAAAAATGTCAACTACAACAAGTATGCACATTTATAGACCCCAAACACTGCCAAACTACGAAAACCTCTTTTCAAGCCTAAGGAAAAGCTGCTTAAAAGGAATCTCATGTATTGTAGATGTTAGACTTGTCTTCATTAATGTATTTCGCACCTTTTACTCGTTTCTCTCGCTTCTACAGGGTATGCCCTGTCGAGTGCAATGGCTGAAAGTGCTCTCGGTGTGTGTCCTTTGTGCACCGGAAGTGGCATAATTCAGCAGCGGAAATGTCTGATTTGATTGTATTTAGCACCGAACGGCGACCGCCTAATGAGCAACTTTTAGCTCGCAATTAGCTGTCCGAGAATTTGAGGTGGTCAGCCAGCTAGCTGTATTGTCCTTGGCCAGCTAACTGGCGCCTGGCTGGGTTATACGGGCCTGTGTACCGTTCCGTCCAGGCCCGCCATGCGGTTTTGCGCATTCCCTTTCACTTTTATTACTCATTCAGCAGGAATAAAAAAAAAAAAAAAACAGTGAGCAAACTTTTGAATGGTTAAAAGCCGTTGCCAGGCTACAAATTTTAATCAGGTCTAAGGCGACAGTCGTATGCCCTATGTGGGAGCTATGCTCAAGGCAAATACTATTGAAGTTAATTAATAAATTCAAATGTTCATTAGCTTGATTTAGTTTGCTGTCAATTGAAATGCGTTCAAATTGCATTCACAATGATGTGAATAAATAAGTCACATATTTTTGTATAAGAAGAAGACTATCTCAATATCAATTATCGAATTAGTTAAAAAAAATAGCTAAAATATAGCTAAAAAAAAATAGCCGAAAAGCAATTCAATTTAATGCTAAGCCGAAAATTGCTCAAGGTTCAAAAACCGAGAATAAATTTGTTATCATATTCAATTTATTGAATTGAATTTAATATTTCTTAATGCATTTGATGTAGATGAGGAACATACCTACAGTGAGTAACATTATTATTCGTTTTTTTTTTTTTAACTTCAATATAATTAAATACAATACCTTAATATATACCTCTCTAAAAAGGTAATATTTCAATCTAACACTTACCATTTATAAATAATATTTATTTATAAATAAATAAAAGTTGGAATGAAATTTTAATAAAATATTATTATTAAATATATTTATTATTAATTTTTTATTTTATTAGCAGCATTAATACTGCATTTTAATTTTTATTTTTAAACAATATATTTATTTTTATATTTTGTGTTAAATAAATTATAATTAATTAAAGCTATAATTTATAATAAATATTAAATTTTTATAAAATAAATATTATTAAATATTAATTAACATAAATTATTTTTATTTTCATATTTAAATTTATTAATCAAATTATTTATTTTATGCTTTTAACAAATATTTTTTATAAATTCTTATTTAATATACATTTTATATTTAGCTTAACTTCTAACGTAACTTTATTTCAAACATTTTAACAGCTTTAGAACATTATTTTATTAGCTTTCAAACTAGCGCAAACAGCTCTCGTCTTTTTCATATCTTTTTTTTTTTATTTATTTTTTATTCATTTTAAGCCATTTTTTTTTTTTTTTTCTAAAGTTACTTTGGACTCGCCCCGAGCAGCGTATCTTTTTAATGAGCTCTATTATCAAAGTATTAGTGTGGACAGACTTCTGTTGGGATTATGAAACATATGTACATACATACATATATATATATATATATATATATATACATGTATATAAGCATTTGTGCGTGGCCTATCTACACAGATTTTCACTTTATGTGCTGCTTGTGACTAACGTGAAGTTAATGTAAAATCGCAGAAAGTTTTTCGAGCATTTTATGGGCACAGGATGCAAACCTTTGACAAGCATGGCAGTCATAACTTTTAATGCTCTTGTTGCCTGTCATGTGGCACGCCCACAATACACAGAGAGAGAGAGCAGTAGAGGCCGCCCCTTGAAAGACATTTACAGCTTTACAGCTTGCCGCAATGAAAGTTTTGTTTCCGTTTTGCCCGTTGTTTTTGCTTGATGCTTTTCAATGGCAGATTTCCTGCTTCCTGTTCGCGAACGACGACCCAAAGTGGTTCCCATTACTTTTTTTGTTGTTTTATTTATTTTTTTTTTCCTATGCAGATATTAAAATGGTATAAAACTGGACAAAACGAGCACCCGAAAACCAAACAACAACAACAACAATGGGCGAGCTAATTAAAATCATTTCATAAATTTGCCATTCCTTTGGGTACAAAGTGGCCCAACAAACAACTGGCAAGTCTCTGGCCAGCAGCGCCCAAGGACACAAACAACAACTGGTCACAGTGTAGTAGAAGTAAAGCATCTCTACAGCAGCTACCTCTCCACTGGACGTGGTTGCCTGCGGCTGGGACGCGACACGTGCAATGGGCGCGTCAAATAGGAATTCATTAACAAAACGTTACGCAAAATTTTAATTAAATATTAAAGCCCAAAAGTTGTGCGCAATTTATTTTTATTTTTCTTTTTGTTGTTGTTGCTCTTATTATTATTATTGTTATGCGACAGTTTCTGCACGTTCCCCATGTTCATAATAGAAATTTGTATGCTCTATTTATGCCCGGCAGCAGCAGGAACTTTCACTTTCACTGCTTTCTCTCCCTCTCTCTCTCTCTCTCTCTCTCGATAACCAAGCAACGCCCGGCTGACATACAACTCGAACTTTTCAATTCAAGTCTGCTCGCATTATATATATAGACTTTTGTTTATGCCAATTGTCATTAGATTAATTAGTGAAAACGAGCCAAAAGACGTCAGAGCTTAGACAAATAAATTGACAGCAGTAAAAAAAATAAATATATATATATATAATAAAATAAATTAATAAATTAAGTATACGAGCTGTCTGCGCCGGCAAAATCAACAGCATTACAAGTGCATGGCTAGCGACTGAGCCAAAAATATAAAGCACAAGCACAAGCAGATATATATATATATACATATATACACATACACATACATATACATATATGTATATATACAAGCAGTTGGCATCTGCATGCTCCGTTTGCCTGCGGCATTTAATGTATCTTTAATTTCCCCAGAGGTTAATGTCGCACACAATCAGAGAGAGAGGTGGCAAAACCTCTATGTGGAAATATCACAAGTTTCTACTTACAATGCGGATTAGTTTAATAGCAACAGATAACATGCAGCTAAACTGAAGGCCAATGCCATTTCGTAAATGTGCTGTGGGCGACATCAAATGTTAGAAGGCGGCACATAACAAAATTCCTGTTTGGATCAAAGCATTTGCTGTTGGAAGGTTATAGCTATTATATATAGTACAGATTTATATAAATAACATATTTGTTTTATTCAGTATATTCTAGTATTTGTTGTATATGGATATAGCTATTACATACTATATATATAAATGCCATATTTCTTTCATTCATTCTATTCTATATATTCTTTATGCTATATATATAAGAAACATATATCTTTTATTCAATCTATTGTAGTATTTGTTTTGATCTTTATTTCTCACTCTGCTTATGTTCAATGTGTAAATATGTGTAAATATTTTAACAAAGCGCGAATTTGAACTTTAATTTAATTTTTTTTTCTTCATTTTTTTTTTTTTTTATATTTCTAACTCTTTTATTTATTTATTTATTTTTTTTTTTTTTTTGTAGTTTTTATTATGAATGCTTAGCCATTGAAAATGTGCAATCAGGGCATAATTTTTGTTAACTATTTGTATTATTTAAAATATTTATATATTTATACTAAGATTCTTTAGTATTTCTTATTATTGATATTATTTAAATCTTCAACCATTAATTATCATACATACAAATAACTAATATTTGGCTATGTTTTGGGGCTTTGCTGGCATATTATTTATTTATTTAATACAATTACATTTGAGATACTTCAATATTTTTCTTATTTATTATTTTTTTTTTTTTTTTTAATTTCTAAAATATTTTATTTCTATATCAATAAGATTCGTCAGTATTTTTCCTATTTATTTTTATCTAATTTTTCATTATTTTTTTATTATTTCTTTTTTATTAAATTATTTTTAAATATTTTAAACTTGTATTTCATGTTGCACTTTATCCATTTAAATATCTTATCTTGTTTAGCTTTGCTGGCATATTAATTATTAATTTAAAATAATTACACTTAAGATTCGTTAGTATTTTTTGATTTATTATTTAATTTTGTTTATCTTCAACTAACAATAGCTAGCTTATCATATTCCACTATATCCGTTTAACAATAATATGAAAATATAAATAATCTTTGGCTGTGATTTGAAGCTCGGCTCATCGGATTTATATATATTTTTTGATAAAAATTTTTTATTTATATTTAAGTCATACAATACCCGTTCTTATTCCCTGAACCCATTGAAAATTGCACATCAGGCTATAATATTTTTTTTTAATTTATCTTCATGTTGACACTCGCTTTGTCAATCTCCTAATCCTTCTTGTAAAATGGATATATCTATACAAATCTTTTGTTATTTATATGAATATATATATATATATATGCATATGCCTAAGGCTTCTTATAGTACTGATTAGCAAATTTAAACATTTATCTTTTGTTTCCATATCGATAATAGTTTGTAGACATGAACTAATGAAGTATATATAAGTATTATATATATATATATATATATATATATATAAGTATATATAAATATATTAAAATGACCCATATGAATATATATTTAGGTATATGATATACCCAATCATATTTAAGTATAAGGTTTCATATAGTACTTTACTCATGCTTTAAGCCTTCACTCTTATACGTCTCATCGTAGCTAAACATATGCTCAGCACTGTAAGAAACACTCATGTGAAAGGCTACGCATGAGCATCAATGTGTGCGTCTGTGTGTGTGTGTGTTTGGCTGTGTCATGTACACTCCCATTTACTGAGCAACAATCACACATGAGTGCACCCGTGCAGCCTCGTGTGCTAGCGCGCGCCTCGCTCTCTTTCTCTCTCTCTCTGTGTGTGTGTGTGTGTGTGTGTGTGCGTATACGTATTAATGCCAGTCCGCTATCCGAAATACAAATTGGAATTGGAATTGGAAATGGAATTGGGAGAGAGTAAAAGTATGAGTGAGAGTGAGAGAGGGAGAGAGTGAGCGAGAGCTAGCTGTCTTTGGAGTATAGTTTGGCTGCAGCACTTTCGTATGCCTTTTTTGTTTTGCTGGCCCCGGAATGCCCCTGACGATAATAATGACTTGTAGTTAATGCCGCTAAGCGTCAATGCTGGCCGACCGTTTTCCAAAAACGTAACGGAACGCAATGTGGTATCAAATTAAATGATGGGCATGGTCATGATCGATGCGATTGCCAGGCAAAGGCAAAACTAAAAAAAAAAAAAATAATAAAAACAAAAAACCCTTTTGCCTTTGGTCTAATGATGCCGCTGGGGGCGGAAATGTGATGCAATGCAACTAATTAACTTTGGCCAACACTCTTGGCCCCAGCTAAGTTGGCTCACTGTATTTCTTTTGCACTCTGTTTGCTTTTGCTGTTGTTGTTGGCCTGTCGACAGGTCGCTGTTTAATAAAGCTGGCAAAAATGCAAATGAACTACGTTCCAGGCAGGGAGAACTGCGGCTGCTGCTGCGACTGCGACTACGACTCCTGTTGCTGCTGCTGTTGCTGCTGTTGCTGCTGTTGCTGCTCCTCTTGAACCTGGCCAACAATTTCAATGAGAATGCCATGGATTTTGCATTGGACAATTCATGAGCAACGCTCGGTATGCCAATAATTTATAACGGAAGCAGTATCCATGTATGTGTGTGTGTGTGTGTGTGTGCAAGTGTTGCTGTGTGAATGAGTTGTGTGTTTTGGTCAACAGGCGTTGCCATAATTGCCAGAGCAACTTGTTAATGGCTCGACAGGCTCCTTCACTTTACTGTTGTTGTTGTTGTTGCTGCTGCTGCTGCTGCTGCTGCTGCTGCTACTCCTACTCCTGTTATTGCTTCTGCTGCTGCTGCTGCTCCTACTCCTACTCTTACTGCTGCTCCTATTGCTACTCCTGCTGCTGCTGCTGCTGCTGTTAGTTTGCCGCCTCCTACTCCTACTGCTGCTACTGCTGCTGCTGCTGCTGCTGCTGCTGTGGTACTCCTCCCACTCCTACTCTTACTCCTGCTGCTGCTTTTCCTACTCCAGCTGCTGCTGCTCCTACTCCAACTCCTGCTGTTGCTGCTCGGACTCCTGCTCTGCTGCTGCCACTTCTCCTACTATTCCTGCTGCTCCCGTAACTCCTTGTTGTTGCCGCTGTGGCCTTTGTTTATTGGCAAAGTGCAGCAGAGTAAACAAAATTCCACCAGATTGTTTCAAATTTGATTGAACTGAGCAACGCCATAAATAATGTCAACTGAACTGGGTCAAAAAGTGCTCGCAACAACCAATTAGCAGCTCCAAAACAAAGCTACAGAAATTCTTTGGGCACTGCAGCAGTTAAAAAGATGGAAAAACAACGTTTCAAATGTTGCATCGTCTTTTTGCTCAAAGACTTTTAAAATTGAATTTTATTAGCACAGGATAACTTTCAGTCGCGCAATTTTGTTTTGCTTGATTTTCTCCACAAATGTTTCATATATGAAATAATTTAATTGGTTACTTTAAATTTGTGAATAAACTAATTAGTTTCACAGTGAAACTAATCCAGCACAAATGGAACTAGTTCGCTCAACTCAAGCTCACGCTCACTTCAAACTCACCTTTAACTAAACGCCAAAAATCATTTGCATAGCTTCTGTAGTAAAATTTCTTTGCTACAAGCTGTCTAGCTCTTAGCAGATTAGTTAACAGAGAAATTTGCAGCTCAGCCTTGACGCAAGTATATATATTTTTTTTTTTTAATTATACCCTGAACCCATTGAAAATGGGAATTTAGGATATATTGGCTTTGTGAAAATGTATGTAACAGGCAGAAGGAGACGTCGCAGATCACTCAAAGTATATATATTCTTGATCAGCATAAAACATAAGTTGATATAGGCCTATCCGTCCGTTCGTCCGTCCGTCCGTCGAGATTTCGGAAACAACAAAAACTAAACAAGGTATCTCGTAGTCGAGGCGTCTCAACTAGAGCCTTCTAACTTGTTTCCTAATGATGTTGCTGAAAATTTAAGTGTAGCTATGGGAGCAGTGGATAAAAAATGAACAAGACGAAGAAGAAGAAGAAGAAGAAGAAGAAAACCCTAAATGTCATGACGTTGCACTTTTGCTTAACTGCTGACGCGTTGGCGTTGGCGTTGGCTCAGTTTGACTCGCCTTAGCTATGCTCGGCTCAGCCCGACTCGTGCAGCTGGCCTGAACTTACAATTTGTGGCTTAGTTAACATTTGAGCCAAAACTCAGCTCAGCTCGGCTCAACTCAGCTCCGGCAAGCGGCTTGGCTCTAATGAATTTGCATTTTTTATAAATCCCCATTGATGTGCTCCACTTTTGCGAGTCCTTGCCGCCCACAGACAGTCAAGTGATTGCACATTTCTTGTATGCACAATGCTGTTGCGAGTTATTGTTGTTGTTGTTGTTGTTGCAGTTGTTGCAGTTGTTGTTGTTGCACAGTTCCGGACTTTGGCATGCCCACAGCAGTATTGGGCGAGTGTGAGCGGATGCGGAAGTGGACACGAGAGCTTGGCACAGTTGAAGAATTGATAGACACGCTTGTTGCATTTGACGTGACTGCTATGTCAATGCATACAGGTGTGTAGATGGAAGTGTGTGCGAGTGTGAGTGTGTGAGTGCATGTCGTTGTGATCAATGGTCGATTAGAGGCGTGGCTAGCAAACCAAATATGTGAGTGCAGTAAATCAAGTTCCATGCAAATTTTCACAGTTAACATGCTGTTCAATTTGTTTTTCGATCGTCATGTTTCATTCCAGTGTTTCTTGCAGATAGAGAGAGAAACTACTGAGAAAGTACTGTGGAAATTCCTTTACCTAAAATACTCCATTTTGCACATCTATAATTTTTAGTATTTTTGCAGTCTTTCCGCAGTAAGTGCTCTCTGATGTCTATCGATTACAACTATCGATTTTATGTGTGCTCTAAACTAACTTGTCTTACATATCTAGAGAGACCAATTATAATTGCTTTTCTATTCAATTTCCCAGATTGTTCAAGTAAGCTGACCAGCTGCTGATTGACATTTCGATAAGTCATTTGCTTTTGATGCCATTATCGATAACCTACTTTTAGCTTTTTTTACTCTTAAGAGCACTCATTGTTCGGAGTGTAGGGCATGGTATAGTCTGGCATGCACTGTGCGATAAGCTGACTGTGTGTGTGTGTGTGTTTAGTTGGCTTTCTTCCATCTATGCTAAAACGGCCGTTCAATATGGCAGATTGGCCCAGTTGCTGGCTGTTGTCGTTTTTACGAGCTGACTACTTTATGCTGTTTTTGTGCCGTGTTTTGTTATGCTTGTCTTTGTACACGAACACACACACACACACACACATATGCACACATGCACACACACTCACGTCGACAGTTCGACGATGGCATCGACTGCTCCTCAATGGGGACTTGAACTGCATTTTGCACTCTGCACTTGCCATAAATCTCAGTCAGCACTTGGGGGCACACACAAAAAGGGGAGATGAAAAGAACAGAAGAAGAAGCAGCAGCAGAGGAAGCTGAAGAAGAAAAGCAAACTCTTTCCTCCTACTGGCAATGGAAACCTGAAATTTAAAAAATGTTCTTTATTTGCTTTTTTTGTTGAGCAACCTTCTAAGAGCCAATTGCAATGACCGCTAATGTGGCTACGTATCAGCAGTCGTTGCTTCAATCAACATCAGATTTAATTAAAATACTAAAAGCATGCAAAGCACTGAAGGCAACCAGCCAAAAGCCAATGCCCAGCAGCACAAAAGATGGCCAAGAGCTGCCAGGCACATTAGAACGGAAATAATTGTGGTCGGAGCGCACAGAAAGCGTATTGACAGTCGGGCAATAGCAATAGCTAGAGCAATTGGAACCACAACAGTTGTGGGTGGCTGAAAACATTGCCAACACTTCTAGATCAAACTCTAATTAAGTAGCCGTAGTGTTGGCCGTAGTCGTAGCCAGCTTACGGACCTGGCCAAGGTGCAGCACTCACAAATGAATTTGAGCCACAATCAAAAGCAACTCGCTTTGGCAGCTGTTTCATTTTGAAAAATCAATAAATCCATTTTAATTACAGACTGATTACGGAATCTTTGTAATATAGCACATGCCTTTTTTGAAAGTCAATGCGTAGATGCAGAGGTGCTATCCACATCTACCTGTAACCTAGATTTGTGGTAATTGTGGAATAATATAATTGAAAAACTCTAATTTATACAATTTACGATATTCAATTTACCATATACTATATACTATATATATATGATAAAGAATATACAATATAAAATATACGATATAAGATATACAATATAGAATATGCGATATAAAATATACGATATACGATAAACGATATAGAATATGCGAGATACAATATACGTTATACAATATATATTATTGAATATACGATAGACAATATACGATATACAATATACGGAATAGAATATACAATATAGAATATAATATATACATAATACGATGTAGAATATGAGATATACAATATACGATATCCAGTATACCATTTATATCATATACGATATACAATACGATATACAATATACGGTATGGAATTTACCATATACAATATATAATATACTATATAAGGTCTAACGTATACATTATACGACATGTGAAATTTATTATACGATATACCACATACGATTTTCGCTGTACGGTATATGCTATGCGATTTAAGATATATCATATATTAAATTCTAAAACCATATAGAAAAAGCTCGATGGACGCTATACTTGCACATATGCTGCATACATATCATATATGTAAATATATTAGATATACAGCTTACGATAAATATAGTAATATACACAAAATACGATACAATAGTTATGATAAACCATATGACTTATACAAAACTTGAAACACGGTACACAAAATTAGATAAACGATATTAGATCTACAATATGACGTGTATTGTAGACCGTAAATCGTATGTTGCATATTTTTATTTTTATTTTATATTCAATATACGATAATCTATATATTATATTAGATATGTTCTTTACAATAAAACGTGAATAATGTACAAACAACCTCAGACGATTTCTAATAGAAGAACGTAATATGCTTTATATACGATATACAAATGTTTATTTCTATTTCTATCCTAGCCGACTTTTGTTATAGTTATAAATTCTTAAATCATTTTCATTGCAAACTAATTCCGCATTTGGGGAGTTAAATAAAAATTACAAATGTAAAAACATTATTATTTTAATTCAGCTTTTCATTAAATCTAAAACAATTCAAACTATGTGTAAACATTGAGAGGAAAAATCCAAAATGCAGTTAAGTCTCGCAGGATTTCCTAGCCATAGCAAAGTACTACATAATGTATATTTAAGAACTAGTTAAAAGAGTGTATGCAGTAAAGCAACATTTAGCTTAATATTATCATTAACAACAGCAGCAGCAGCGGTAGAGGCAGAGGCAGAGGCAGCGGCAGCGTTAGCTAGACAAAAAGTAACTTTAACAAAATTTACTAAAACACAATTATAAACACATTTCTCTCAGCACTCTAGCTAGCGCTTTATAGCCCTTGGCAGCAGCTATTTACAGATGGGGTTGAAAAAAAAAAAAAAAAGTTAGGATAGCTGCTGCAACTTTTTGTAGCATGTTCGCTTTCAATTTGGCTTTCATGTCAGCTGCAACAATAGAGAAGCGTAATTGTTTTTATTCTCTAATGAGAGTGAAGGAGAGAAATGGAGAGAGAGAGAGCGAGCGAGTGTGGCAACTTTTGCCGCTTTGCAACACTTAGACAAATGCTGGCTAAATTATACAGCTAGCGGCAAAAGCTTACCACCTGCAGACGCACACATGAGTGTGTGTTGGCGCCCTCTCTCTCTCTCTCTCTCTCTCTCTCTCTCTCTCTCTCTCTCTCTCTCTCACTCTCTCTTTGTGTGTGTGTGCAACTAATTTAAAAAGTAATTTTTACTTCCGGCATGTACACAGCTGCAGTGACTGCAGCTCGCGTACGCTGGCCACGCCCATACGTTTCATGCAATCTGGCTTCGAAATTGCGCAAACACAATAGCTAGCTAGCTTGTTTGCGCAACCGGCCAAATCAGAGTAAATAATAATAAAAGCGCCCACAGCCACAAAGCAATAGCAGCAGCAGCAGCAGCAGCGGCAGCAGCAACAGCTGTTGCACAACACAAATACGAACGAACAAGCCACAAAACGTTGCAAGGCTGCGTATTTAGAGGTGTTTGACAATCTCAACTGCGTGCCTCGAACTCAAATGCTTTGCTTTTGTGTGTTAAACGCCTGCCTCATCAATACGTTCGGTACGCGAGCGTTTTCCGTCTTGCCTCTCATCCTGTCGCGCTTAATTTGTTGAACATTCAGCGTATTTCATTAAATTTATTGCCAACTTGCAATTGAATTATGGTAAATCCAATTAATTGCCATTTCGCGTCCAATAAATTGTAATCAATTTCAATTGTGCTACGCTTGCCACAGAGTCTACTTTAAATATGTATGTATATATAACGTATATATGTTTACTTGTATTTATATACACATATATATGTAGTTACCGAATTGCGTTGCTTACTTTTATCACATTTCGTATTGTTAATCTAGGCTTGTCGGTTTCACTGTAATACTACTTAATGTCAACGCATTAAATCAACTCTCGTAATAATTACATTTTCATTTTTTTTTTTTTATCATTTACCATAGCAATTTTCATAAGCTGAACTCCTTAATTCTGAGCCTGAAGAGAGCCCGAAAATATCTGTTTACCGTTGCTCAATGTTTTCAAATCACTCACACTTTCAAAATGAACTCAGAAAGCAGCCAATTGCAACGGTTCTCCAATGCCTTCGTTAACGATCTGCTCACAACCGTTTGATTTCGTTGTGTTTCGCTCTACCTCTCTCCCGACCGTTTGGTTGTGTTAAATGAAGCAAAGAGATGCATTGATATTCATGCGAGAGTTGTGTTCGCTAAACACATCAATGGCGTTCGCGAATTAAGTTTATGCATGTGTGTGTATATAGGCAATCGTGAATACCGTTTGAATTTACTCTTTGCGTCATTTTTGCTCACTTACTAAGTCTCGCTATGCGAACGCCAATCGTGTCGCTCGCTACCTAGGCGATGTTCGTTAAAAGAGCGCGCCTCCAATAGTTCAACTCAGGGGGCTCAATCAAAAACGAAAAGAACCGAAGACTCTTGGAGCGAGAGCGAGTGAGTACGATTAAGCTAAGCTGACGAAGATGGCGTGAAAGTTTCAAAAGATTCAAATTGTTATTTGCGAGCTATGCAAATAATAAACATGATAATAATAATAATGTTTATTAAATTTGTCTTCCCTTTCTAAATTCGACTATTTTCTTTACCCCATTTAGCTAAAGCTAAGCTGTCATCTTATGCCGGCTCTAACGTCTCATATATCAATTTCAAACTTGTCCTTTATTCAACTATTTATAACTGGTTCTATTTTAAGCACTAGACACACATCTTAATGAAAATCTCACAAATTTATACTTGGAAGTATTTGTTTAGCTGCCTGCTCAAATTTAATACCTTCTTGTTTGTTGATTAACATCAGACACTGTTCAACAAAACTTAAGTTGCTAAGAAAGAGAGAATGCCAAGAATTTCAGCAAAGGACTGCTTTATGCCTACTAGGATCTTAATATAATATAAGTATATTTAATATAATAAAATATAATATGCTTTGCATTAGGGTAAGCGGAAAATGAATCTTCAAAAGGCCATACTTTCACAATATATGATTCTAGGTGGGGCATGTAAGACTTGCAGATACCTTAACTAATTGTAATTGTAATTGAACAGTTCTTAGAACAACACAAAGATCTGTAATCAATAATTCAAACACCAGTGCCAAGTGTAACTAAAATGTCAAGTTTCCAGCCCACAAAGGTAACCATAGAGAGAAAGCAGCTGTTGCTTAGCTAAGCTGACTACAAACAAAATTAGAGCTGAGGTAATTGCCGTAAAATAATCATGAAGAAATAAATAATAATATTAATAATGATAATAATAATAATATAATGGAAAACATATTAAGCTGGCTTTAGAGTTACTTTATGTTTGCATATATCAAATAGTAAATAATGTAAGCACTGAAAGAAGAAGCAAGTAATATGAATAAATAAAATGTTGAGAGTTTTTCGTAAGAGTACACAAATATGCATATATACATACATGTATATAAATAAATGTGACATATTTATCTGCCATTATTTTCAAATGCACAAGTTCAGTTACTAAACTCAGATCTTATCCCAGCATGATATATGTACATATGTGTGCACCTACATACTTTCGCATAAATTATGATGCGTGTAAAGACAAAAGATTAGCAACCTGTTTGTTCTGCCATATCGGGCGGCACTCGAAATGCCAGAGGTTAAGCAGACTTAATGTAATAACAGGAATCATCTGAAAACATTCGCAAAGTGAGCGCCGTCTATCGCATCATTTACTAATTCATAAGCCATGGCTTACAGAGTGGCTGGGAGAGTTGGGGTGAATGGGACGAAAGCCTTAAATGTAAGACATTTAAATATGCAGCTAATCATAAAATAAAATAAAATGAAATACAACAAGTAAGAAGGCGCTAGTCGAGACGGCTCGACTACGAGATACCCTGAACCCTGCAAAAAAAAAAAAATGCATTTAAAAACTAAAATCTAAATATACAAATTCAAAGTCTCTAGCTCAACAGGTGTAAAAGTTATGCTTAAAAGGCGTTAAAAATCGATTTTTATCGATAATTTGGAAATGGGATGAGTTATCTAAACAAAATAAGCAAAATAAACTCGTATTGCGTAACTAGCATACGAATATTCATGTGCTGACCAAGAATATATACACTTAGTGGGTTCTGCGACGTCTCCTGCCTGTTACATACATTTTCACAATACCATTCTACCCTGAATTACCATTTTCAATGGGTTCAGGGTATAAAAACAATAACAACAACAACAAAACGAAAAGCAAACACTTGAGTATAAGTACGTAAATGCCATATAAGGCATATAAGCAAAAATGCGCCATAAAAGCCAAAAACTGAACGTAAACACTCGACGCGGCACAAATGGGCTGAAAAAACAAGCAAAATAAAAGGAATGGGGGGGGGGGGGGGCACGGAGGAGAAGCAGGAGCAGAAACTGTGTGTGTGTGGCAGCAGCCGAAGAGTAACATTTCTTTTCATAAGCTCAGGCATCTTAATCTTAGGGAAATAAACTCGTTGGCAGCGCCGCCTCTACACACAGCTCATCCCAGGCTAAGGCAATACACAATGTACACCGCCACAGCTCCACCACCCAACCACCCCCTCCCTCTCTCTCTGTCTGTATCTCTACCTCCATGTGGCAAGGAGCTGTGGGCTATGCGCCATGTTTGAAATTAATTTCATTCACACAAAAATTTTCGCGCGCGCATACAATTTCATTAAGCAAATATTTTCGTCGCCTCACAGAGCAACTGCCCCCCTCGCCCTCGCCCTCGTCCTCTACCGTTCCTCACTGTTTCGTCTATTTGGCTCAGCTTTCTTTTTTTTTCGCCTGGCAGTTAACGATGCGCAGCATTTATGCCGTTTTAATGCTGCGAGCGTCGCTCAAATGAGCCGCTCATAAAACGATGCCGGGACAATGATAGTCACTGTCCGCCACGCCCACAGCGTAAGGCGGGCGTAACAGTTGAACAATTAATGCATTAAAAACGCAATGCCAAGCATTTGCATGGCCAATAAAATTGGCATTTAATGACAGCTGCAAATTTGCAGTCTCAAATAATCAGCATAAAACAGAGCGAAAAAAAAAATACAGAGTAAGAAAAAAGTTGAACAAAATGTAAATTGACAGTAAGTTGAGCACAACTGACTGAAGAATACTCGCTTATTCATATGAAATAATTTTTGAACTTATTCAAGAATTCACAATTTGCGAAGATCAGCGAAGCTCTGCTCAATAAGTATGGCATATTTTATGTCTTGTTATATTATGGATATATATTTTTTAGCAATTATTTATTTATATTATTATTATAATAATAAATAACAACCTTGACGCTCTCTTTACGAGATCAAACAAAATCAAATCATTCTCACTCGCTCTCGCTTGCACTCACAGCAAAGCACTTCGCTTCGTTTGAACTATTCGTGTGACGCTCTCTTAACGAACATCGTTTAGGAAGCGAAACGATTGGCGCTTGAGGAATGAGCAAGAAAGATGCAACGGTCTTCGCTTTCACAAACACAGGCACACACTCAATGCACGAGCGCGGCTGATGTGTTTAGCGAACTTAAAACTCTCACACGCATACAGAGAAATTTTGCTTCATTTAACACAGCCTAACGATGAGCGAACAACCAGAACGAAGCACAATAACAACAAACGATTGCTATCCGATCGCGAACGAAGTCAGTGAAGAACTGTTGCAATCGGTTGCTCTCTGAGTTTTATTCTTCAAAGTGTGAGTGAGCAAGCTTGATATGTTTACTTGACGTTCACATTAAATATCATATTTATATATGAATAGCATTTACCGCCTCCGCCCACATAACGCTTTTATTTCAAGAGACCATCAAATGTTATAAAAGAAAAGCTAATACAACTCTAAATATAGCAATATTGCGATGAGCCCGAATTACATAAAAACCAATATACATTTATCACTTCATAAAGTAAGCAAAGAAATATCCAAGAAAAGCCGAAGGAAACTTTTAAGGCCAAATTGACAGAAGAAGCTCAGAGTAAGAGGGGCAGTAAACAAGGATAAGAGACAGCAGCACAGACAGCACACAATAAATATGCATAATGGGATATGGAAAGAAATATTCATCACATACAGTAAAAACTGCATATAACGAGCCGACCAAAATAAAGATGAACAAATAAATGCATTTCGATTGATGCAAACTACGAGTTTCGTTTTCAATAGAGCTCGTTCTTAATCATATCTTTTATTTCATTTTTCTTGAAATGAAAATTTGCCATGCAAATCGATTATGAAACAAATGGCAAATGGAACACACATTCATACATACACACATACATACGTATTGGGGCAGCATGGAAAATGGAAAATGCAAATGGCTCGAAAGTGAAACAGTTGTGAGGCTAAGGAAACGGACATGAGCTGAAATGCGTACGATATGAAGGGAAATCGAATTGATATGCAGCTGGAGTAAATTAAATGGAATGAAATGGTTAAAAATACGATAGACTTGTGAAGAAGAGAAATATGGACAAAATTATTAAGTGAAAGCCATGCAAAGGCGTAACAATAGCATGAATAAGTAAATCAAATGGAATTGAAACGCATCTGCATAAATTATGAGCCTATGGCAAGAGCATATGAATCACAATAAATATGAAACATATGGAATTCATCTCAAACTGAAAGATGGTGGAATTGAAACAAAATCATAAAAAGTTCATTAAAAATATATTTAAAAATATTAAATATATAAAAATCTATTGAATAGAATCGATATACTTCATTAAATGGGAATTAAATTAAATTGAAACAACTTAAATTCAATAAGCATGAAAAATATGAAATTGATTCGAATGTAATTGAGAATTAATAAGTATGAAACATGTGAAATTGAAACAAAATCATATTATATTAAATAAATATGAATGATATCCAATTCAATATAATTTATATCAAATGTGAATTAAATGGAACTGAAATAAAGACACATTAATTTATACATATGAAACATATGGCATTGAAACAATTACCACAAATTTTCGGCTCACTCGGGCTTGGCGTACGTCTCAACCAGTTAAATCATAATAATACCCCACAATTTTCTCTAACGATTCCTTGTTCTCAAGTCGCAAATCCCCAAAAGTATCATAAACTTAGGCCCTGAGCTGCCAGCGTTATTCACTTGCATATCCTTTCATATCTCATGCTTTACTTATTATCATATTTCGACAAAAATTGTGTGCAAATTCTTGAATCAACGTTTGCCTAATGCCAGGTAACACACATATTCCCATAGGGAGAAACGAATAGCTAGATGGTGTCAAAAATACTTGTATATATTTATATTTATGAATGTGAATGGGAACGTGAACGTGAACGTGAATGTGTTCAGCGGATGCTGGTTGCTAGTGCGAATGGCAAAGCGAATCGAAATGAATCAAAAGTTTTAAAGTGCATACAGCCGCAGCAGCATCAACAGCAGTTGCAGCAGCAGCAGCAACAACAGCAGCAGCAGCAGCAGCAACAGCAGCCGCCGCGGCAAGTACAATGAAAAAAACAAAACAACAACAACAACAACAAAGTTGCGATCTTTAATTGCTGTTTGCTCCAAAGTTGAACGCAACAGTTTCAACAAAACGAAGTAGAACGTTGCTATCGGGTATAACTGACTGCATGCTCATTCAAGGCTCATTCAAGAAAATACCAAAAAAATACTATGTTATTCAAAAATGAAGAAGTATGTGATTCATATCTGTAAATATCATCAGGAATTACAATAAAATAATAATAATAAGAAAAAAAAAAAAAACAAAAAAACAAAGGAAAAAGGAAGAAAATAAAAGTTTAAAAAAAAATATGTGATATATATAATACCAAAATATTATAACATTATAAAATTGATAGTTAATTACCATTTGCTAGGCACTCACACTTCTCTATCAGACATGAATGCATTCAAAAGCACAATTGAATCATTCATTCTGAAAATGAGTTCCTGTACATAGGGATCAGTAAAAGTTGCACAGTATTGTATATTGCCACTTGATGTGCCTATAATGTACAACGTGTACAAAAAGAGAAATCTAAAGTACTCATTTACGAATGGTATAACTATTAATGTACTCACTCTAAGTAAGTACTTATTACTTAAATATGCCATACAGTACGGAATGAGTAACAGTATTTTTGAGAACACTTTGCTACAGTACTGTAGTAATGGAAATGAATGCATTCTTGAAGAACTCTATTCTCTATACGAACCTTTGATCATGCTATATTAAGCTCTTACTATATATCTCACTTAATCAGTACATGCATCAATTGCCTAACGAACATGCAGCAAAACCAATATACTCTCTTAATGCTTCATGCACGAGCATAACAAGTTAAATAAAAGTGTGGCGAGGCAACGTTCGCTCAAATGAGTTGAAATGAACGGATGTCAACGGGGCGGAGCAGCGACTGGGGCGTGGCGTTTGGCGTTTGCTGCTGAAATGATTACGCGCACAGCAGAGCCGCTCGCAGTTGAAGCTGGCAAAACAATACACAGACAGATATTGTATACACACACACACACGTTCACACACTTACACACACACAGAAATGGAGGCGGCAACCGCAGAGCTACACGGCCGCACGGCCGCAGAGACTTTGGCCAATATTTCAAACACGCGTCGAACGCATTTCCGTGCGGAAAACGGTTACAGCGGAAATGCAACTTTGGCCGTTGTTCAAGCATAACTGTTGTTTATGTTTGCACACTCATACACACACAGAGAGAGAGAGAGAGATACTGACAGGCAGCCAAACATGGCATTGGGCATCGCTGGCTGGTTATCAACAAAAGTGCGAACCGTCCTGAGACACACAAACGCAGCTGCGCACCAAAAGCATTTAAGCATTGCTCACTGTGCTGTGTGCTCAGTGTACGGATACATCGGTTTTATCAGGCAACATGTGACACACTCAACTGTTGATTTCCCTATCTTGAACTTTGTATTCGTATATGATAAGTTATCTGTATATGTTGAGGCTAATCGATATCATATTGCTGCAATTATTATATATTTTTAAAGCGTTATTTGAGTCGATTCTGATGTTTTGAATTATCTAGTCTTAAATTTAACAATAGTTGTTAGCTCTAACAGTAGAAAGCGAGAGAATTATATATTGACTAGGTGGGATATCTTAATCCTAATCAAAATTTTCATCGGAAATTTATTTTCTTAGAAATATAGAAAATATAATAAATATATATATAATACATACATCATATGGTATACAGAAAATATATAATAATATATATTATATAATAAATACTAAATTCACATTAAGAAAATACCAAATGCTAAATGATAAACGAAATATATTATAATCTAAATACAAAATTCGAGAAATTAGAGAAAATACTAAAATCTAAATCTAAATAAATACGAAAATACTAAAATCTAAATACTAAATAAAATATATTATAATATAAATACTAAATACGAAATTCACATTACGAAAATACTAAATGCTAAATACTAGACTAAAAATATTATAATACAAATACAAAATACAAAATTCGAATAGAGAAAACATTCAAATCTAAATTCTAAGTATAAATACTATCGAAATATATTATAATATAAATACTAAACACAAAATTCGAATAACGAAAATACTAAATGCTAAATACTAAGTCTTAATACTAAACAAACTAAACAAATCATATTCTAATATAAATACTAAATAGTAAATTTGAATTGCGAAAATAGTATTAAATACTAAACGAAATATGAAATATTTTGTGTTGAATACTAAAGGAAATACGAAATGCTAAATACTAAGTCTTAATACCAAATTCAAATTCTTATCAACAAATTTTTTCCTATTAGAAATTAAAGTTTATATATGGACTTTACCAGCGTATTTTATATTCGTTGACTCAAGTAGAGCTATACTTTCTTATACTGCTTGCTTTTTTGTAGAAATATTGGGTCAACAGCAGTTACAGTTAGAGTAGAGCCCGCTTACCGTGCCAGTTGGCTATTACGTTTGCCAGTTAGTTTTGGCCCATTGCTAGCCAGACGAGACACGGCTTATATATACATATATCTTCTGCTTTAGCTTGCCCTTCTTTTTGTTTCGCTCGTTGTTTGTTTGTTTGTTTGTCCCTCTTTTGGGATTGCAATTTTTGACAGCAATTTTCTTGCCGTTGACAAAAGCCTTACGCAGTAAATTGAGATGGATGAAAGGCAACAGGCAGACAGAGAGACAGAGAGACAGACGGACGGACGGACAGACAGACATACAGATTGACAGACAGTTAGACAGCCAACTAGACGGAAAGAGTGGAATTGCGCTCGGCGCCAACTGAGCCAATAAGCGCACTTGGTTTAAAGCAACAGCGACCCTCGCCAAAACTAAAAACAAAACAAACAACAACAAACAAACACAGTCGAAAATGGCCAAGAAAAGCGAAAGCCATTGCTGTTGGCCTCGTATCCGCTGGGTCTGCCTAATTGGTTTGCTCCAGCAGAAAATAAAAGCGAGAAACCCGAAAAAGATGAAACTTCAAATCCTGAATATGGCTAGCCAGCTGCTCCCATTTCGATGCCAGGCAGCCAGCGCGCTGCAGCGGTGCGTGAATGCCAAGAGTCTGACCCAAAGCAACAAGGAAGCTGTAATACAGGCTCAGATAATATAAAATGATCCTTTGATCATTCTACCAGAATTTTCAATATATGTGTAAATATTTATTTAAATTTGTAGTGAGATGAAAAAATTAGAAATAAAATATTGAATATATATAAATAATAAAAAAAAAAAAAAACTATTAAAAAAAACCAAAGTTGATTTGTAGAGATTAATAATAGATAAAATAATAAATATATAGAAAATTAATTTAGAGCAAATATGCCATATAACCCCCTACTCTGCCCCTCCCCACACCTCGCGCCCTCTCCCCTCTCCCCCCCTCCCCCTCTCTCTCTATGTCTCGCCCTTTGCTCGTCGCCCCCACTACTTTCTTTCTTTTTTTTTATTTTTCCCCTCTTCACCTTCTTTCTTTCCCTCCTCCTTGCCGTCGTCCCTCCCCCCCTCCACCTCCCCTCCTCTCTCCCACTCTGTTTCCCTCCTCTCCCCTTCCCCCCCATCCCCTTCCCCTCCCCCTCCCCTGCCTCCCCCCTCCCTCCCTCCCTCCCCCCGTCCCCTCACCCCTCTCTCTCCCTCACTCTTTTCCCCCTTCTCCTTCTCCCCCTTTCTCCTCCTCCTCATCATCCTCCTCCTCTCCGCCTCCTCTCCTCCTCTCCTCTCCTCACTCCTCCTCCCTCCCTCCCGCACCCTCCCCCTCCCTCATCCCTCCCTCCTCCCCTCCCGTCCCTTTTTCCCCCTCTTGCCCTCTCGGCCTCTGCCGTCCTCCCTTCCTACCATTTTCTTAGTAGACACCAACCAACATTATAAATATAAACTGAACATTAAAAAAATACAATTTTTAAAATAATACAATTGTTCGGCGCAGCAGTTAATAAATACTCTTAAATAAGTTTCTCTTAAATTAGTCCATTCTCTATATCATTCATTCGCTGTTAATGCACTCATACACATAAGAAAAGCATAACAGACATACATATGTAATTTTCGCCTTCCTTTTACTTGCTTATACTTGTAACTTTGTTTCTTTAAATTCTCTAATTCTGTACGAAAGTTGTCTGCAAGCGCGCAACATCTCTCTTATCTTTTCGCATACAATTAACTTTGCCTAAACAAATATCACGGACTCGGCATTAAAATTAATAATAATAAGCTAAATTAAATCGTATTGGCTTTTTATTTTGTGCCTTCGTAAATGATTGGAGCCAGAGTTGCCGAAAAAGCTTGGCAGCTTCCAACATTTTGGTGACCCCGACGTGATTATACACTTCGTGATGTTCGTTTAGTGCGCTAAAAGTTATTAATCTATTTCGTCGTCGCTCAACCGTGAAATTTATAAACATTTGTGCAAAATAGTGCATTCAATTAACAATCAATTTCATCGTAACACAACAGTGTAAAACATTAGCCTTCTCCGTGAAATTTATAAACATTTGTGCAAAATAGTGCATTCAAATTAACAATCAATTTCATCCTAACGCAACAGTGTAAAACATTAGCATTTGTGAACAAATCATTTTGTTCAAGGTGCATAATTCAGTGTATGCAGTTGTGCGAGCATTATCTTTGTCTTTCTCATTCTCTTTTAATCGTTCGCTTCGTTCGTCGCCGTTGGCGCCTTTTGTGCAGCGTCTGCATAGAAGGCCCGCTAATCCGAAAATAGCTGTGTTAGATCACACACATACAAACATACACACACAGTGAGCTTGCATATAAAAGGTGCAGCTAAATTGGAAGTGCATTAGTGAGTCTATTAGCTTGTGCATCAACTTTGCAATTGAACTTGTGAATTGAATTGAATTGAGCATAACTTAAGTGAATTTGTGACGTATCAAAATGAATAACTCAGAATCTAATGCTGATGGAGTGCCTGCATCTCAGGTCACTTATTTAAGGCTTAAAACGAAAGCTCTTTTCGACAGACTTGAAAGGTTATATGCCGAATTAGACGTGGAAAAATTAAGTCATATGGATTCGTGTGAGCTACGTGTGCTGTTGGATTCGATCACCAAGTTAGAGTCAAATTTTGAAGCGGTTCACACTAGCTTAGAGGAATCAGATTTTGAATCCATATCTAGTGATTTACCTGCGAAATTTGAATCAACTCTACTAAAGTTTAAGGCCTTGCTTCAGCGTGAACTGGGAAGTCGGCCGAATCCACAGCTATCTTCAACGCTCAATACAAGTTTTACAAATGCTCATCCAATGGTCGTCATGTCTAATCGATCGCGTTTGCCGCAGCTGGAGCTGCCAAAATTTAATGGAATCTACACTGAGTGGGAAAACTTTTACTCTATGTTCAAAACGATCATAGATACTGATCCTGATCTCAATCCTGTTGAGAAGTTCCAGCATCTTCGATCTTGCTTAAGCGGTTCTGCTTTGGATTCCATCAGCTCTTTGGAAATTAACAAGGCTAACTATATCGTCGCTCTGGATATTCTTCAACGTCGTTTTGATAATAAACGTTTTATCTTACAGGCACACATCAGAGCGATATTTGGGCTTGAGAAGGCTGATACCTCTGTAGGTAGGCTGAGGCAATTAACAGATAAAGTGACATCTCACCTTCGTGCTATGGATTCTTTAGCGTCGAGGGAAAGAAGTTGCTGATATTATCATCGTGCAGACAGTGTTGCAGAAATTGGATAAGTCAACTCAGGTCAAATGGGAGGAAAGCTCGTCTGCTAATGAGTTACCATCGTGGGCCAAATTGTCAGCTTTCTTGCAAGGGCGATGTCGAATGCTTGAAAATGTGGATCAAGTTTTGCAAGATGGTCAGGTTGGCAAGTTAGGGAAGATCGTGAGTACACATTTAAGAAAATCATTTGTTGCTTCCAAGATTCCTAGTTGTTGTGTATTTTGCGAAGACACAAGTCACATGATATTTCAATGTAAGCGCTTTGAGAAATTGTCGCCAATGGCAAGACATAAGGAGGCCAAGAGACTCGCGCTTTGTCTTAATTGTTTGAGAAAAGGTCATCAGCTAAAGGATTGTAAATCTAGCTCCTGTCGTACTTGCCAATCGAAGCACCATACTCTATTGCATTACAATCAGTCTTCGATAGCTACATCCAACGCTGTGTTGAAACCTGATCAACAAGCACATACAATACATCCCACTGCCATGGTTGCAATGTCACCTTCTCTGCCTCAAGCCCACATATCGCCTAGTTCGTCTGATGTTGTGTTTCTAGCTACTGCAATAATCCTTGTCAAGAATCGAGCTGGAACATTCGTTCCGTGTCGTGTACTCTTGGATTCAGGATCTCAACTTCACTTCGTCACCAGTCGCTTCGCAAATCAGCTTCAGCTTCGAAAAAGCAAATCGCTCACTGCAGTTTCTGGCATTGGAGATGCTAGCTTCTCAACTGAAGGATACTCAGTCGATCTCGTTTTGAAATCGCGGATTTCAAATTATTCTACTACTATCACTGCAATCGTTGCCCAAATGATTACTGACAATCAGCCTGGGATGTCAATGTCTACTAATAGTTGGAATATACCCTCAAACATACAGCTAGCTGATCCCTTATTCCATAAGTCACAACGGATTGATCTTCTCATCGGAGCTGGTCTTTTCTTCGAGCTGTTGTGTGTTGGTCAAATTCTGTTAGCACCTGGTTTACCAATTTTGCAGAAAACTCAACTCGGCTGGATCGTGTCAGGTGGCGGGCAATCGGCCCCCAAACTCTCATCGTTCATCGCCACCCAAAGAGCTTCGGATGACACTAATCACAGCACTCGGCTTGATGAGTTAGTGCGTCAATTTTGGGAAGTGGAGCACGTCTTCGAGCCTATAGCCAAGGTAACAACCGAGGAGCTCCATTGTCAGCAGCATTTCATCGCAAACTATCGTCGATTGTCATCAAGGGAATATTCAGTTTGCTTGCCAAAAAAGCTAGGCGTCGAATCTTTGGGCGACTCTTATTTGCAGGCCAAGCGTCGACTCGTAAACTTGGAGCGTAAATTCGCTCGAAATGAAATTCTCAAGGAGAAATATTCAGCATTTATAAAGGAATATATTGACCTCAAACATATGTCACTGGTGCCCAGCGCAGATATCAATAAATGCAAATATTTCTTACCCCATCATTGCGTATACAAAGAAGAGAGTTCGACAACAAAGCTGAGAGTTGTCTTTGACGGCTCAGCCATTACCACATCTGGGCTCTCATTAAACGATTTGCTTATGTCAGGACCGACTATTCAAGCTACATTGTTTAACACGCTCGTTCGTTTTCGCACATTTTCCATTGCACTTACAGGAGATATCGGTAAAATGTATAGGTGTGTTAAAGTCTCAGAGCCTGATTCTATGCTTCAGTGCATTTTGTGGCGAGACTCTTCAGACCATGATATTCAAGTTTTCAAATTGAATACCGTCACGTATGGAACCAAACCCGCTTCCTTTTTGGCAATTCGTGCAATGCATCAACTAGCAATGGATGAGTCTTCGTCGTACCCATTAGGATCTAAAACTGTCTTGCGAGATTTCTACGTTGATGATTTGATATCAGGAGGCAATTCAGTTGAAGAAGTTCGAGACATGATGCGACAAACTACAAATCTTCTTGACCGAGGAAATTTTAAATTGAGAAAATGGTGCTCTAACTCAACTGATATACTTCGCGGAGTTCCAGAAACTGAGCAGGAGAGTTTTCTCAAACTCGACGACGGCAGCGATGTGACAAAAACACTTGGACTCATCTGGGAGCCTCGGAAGGACAGCTTCGTGTTCACTTTCGAGCCCAAAATTAATACTGGCACACACACAAAACGCTCGGTTTTATCAACCATTGCGCGATGTTACGATCCGTTAGGTTTGATCGGACCAACTTTAACTAGGGCCAAAATCATCTTGCAACGCCTGTGGAGAGACAAGCTGCAATGGGATGAGAGCTTACCGCAACCATTGGAAACGGCTTGGAGCGAGTTTTGTAAGGACTTTCAGCAAGTGAGCCATGCAGTATTTCCTCGTTATGTACTCCAACTTAAAGCAAGGGTCGAACTGCATGCCTTCTGCGATGCTAGTCTTCAGGCTTATGGCTCTTGTGTTTATGTTCGCTCATCGAAGAATGCTGTTCAAGTTCAGTTGCTCTGTTCCAAAGCCAGGGTCGCCCCACTAAAGACTCTTACTGTGCCTAAACTTGAGTTATGCGCTGCATTTCTGCTTGCGAACTTGGTAAGCGAAATAAACAAAATGAACTTGTTCGAGTGTGAGATGCATTGTTGGTCAGATTCAGCCGTGGTCTTGTCTTGGTTAAAGGAAGAGCCATCCAAATTCAATGTGTTTGTCTCTAACAAGATTTGTGCCATACAGCAGCTCACGATCGGCATGGAGTGGCATTACGTGCCAACCGAGATGAATCCGGCGGATATGTTATCCAAGGGAGCAGCACCGTTGGAACTTTTGCACTCAAAATTATGGATGCATGGACCTTCTTTCTTGCAAAAGGAGAAATGTTATTGGCCAAGGCACTGCTTGTCTGAAGCATGTCTTCCTGAAATGCGCCAAAAGGTTTTATTCTCAGCTGAGCACGTAGATATCTCTTTGTCATTCAAACACATAAATTCATTCGGAATAATGAAGCGCATTTTTGGCTACATTCACAAATTTATCAGAAAAATAAAGTCAGCTGAGTTGTCATCAGACGATCTTCGTCAGGGATCGTTCCTACTATGCCGTCTTCTTCAAAGAACTCAGTTGCAGCCAGAATACTCTGCCCTACAGAATGGAAAGAATATACATTCGTCAAGCTCCACTCTTTCGCTCTCTCCATTTATGGATGATTTTGGTCTACTTAGAGTCGGTGGTCGTTTGCGACACTCTACTCTCGGCTTCGATGCGCGCCACCCAATTATCTTGCCCAAAGAGCATCCCCTAACCTTCGCTATAATCTCGCATTTTCATCAGAAGTATCACCATGCAGGACCGCAGGCTTTGCTTGGAATAATTCGACAGCAATTCTGGCCCATAGGTGGCATGAAAACGGTTGCCCGAGCATTGCGAAAATGTATAATTTGCTGCAGATCTCGGCCTCGTCTCGTTGAGCATATAATGGCGGACTTGCCCAAGGATCGTGCACAGTGCTCACCGGCATTTACAGTCACTGGAGTGGATTATTGTGGTCCTTTTTACTACAAGCCTGATGGACGAAACAAAGCCTCTGTAAAGTGCTACATCTGCGTGTTCGTTTGCTTCGCAACCAAGGCTGTATGGTTGGAACTCGCAAAGGATCTTTCGACAGCTGCTTTTTTGGGCGCCCTCAAGCGTTTCATTGGTACGCGTGGCATTCCAAAATGCATTTGGTCTGACAATGCTACTAACTTTGTGGGTGCACGGAACGAGTTGGCGGATTTGCGGCGCCTATTGTTGAGCCAGGAACATCGCATTGAAGTCCACAACTACTGCATCAACAACAGCTTCGATTGGAAGTTCATACCTCCTCGTTCGCCACACTTCGGCGGCCTATGGGAAGCAGCAGTGAAGACAGCTAAAAAACATTTATATCTCTCTATGAGATCGGCACTTCTTGGCTTCGACGAACTGCGCACTTTGGTATGCCAAATTCAGGCCATAATCAATTCTCGTCCTCTTGTTGCAATTTCAGAAAATCCCGATGATCTTGGAGTTCTCACTCCAGGACATTTCTTGATTGGTCGACCACTCATCAGTTTCCCCGAGCCAGACGTAACTGGGTTGGACCACAATCGCCTTGATCGCTGGCAACGCATGACGTACATACAGCAGTTGTTTTGGAAACGCTGGAGTGATGAATACCTCACCATTCTCCAACAGCGTGGAAAATGGCGCACCCCGCAGTCTTCTATCAAAGTCAACGATGTCGTATGCGTGAAAGACGAAAACTTGCCACCTTTGAAATGGCCATTAGCCCGGGTCGTTGAGATCATTGCTGGAGCTGATGGTGTCGTGAGAGTTGCTGTTCTACGTACGCCCACTGGAACTACACGTCGAGCTGTCAATAAGCTGTGCGTCCTTCCGGTTGATGATCCTGTTGAAAGACTTGGTCTTTCAACGGGGGGGAGGATGTTCGGCGCAGCAGTTAATAAATACTCTTAAATAAGTTTCTCTTAAATTAGTCCATTCTCTATATCATTTCATTCGCTGTTAATGCACTCATACACATAAGAAAGCATAACAGACATACATATGTAATTTTCGCCTTCCTTTTACTTGCTTATACTTGTAACTTTGTTTCTTTAAATTCTCTAATTCTGTACGAAAGTTGTCTGCAAGCGCGCAACATCTCTCTTATCTTTTCGCATACAATTAACTTTGCCTAAACAAATATCACGGACTCGGCATTAAATTAATAAATAATAAGCTAAATTAAATCGTATTGGCTTTTTATTTTGTGCCTTCGTAAATGATTGGAGCCAGAGTTGCCGAAAAAGCTTGGCAGCTTCCAACAACAATTAATTTATATGTAATTAAAATTATAAATAATTCTCAAGTAAAAATAAAATATAATAGAATAAAAATAGACAAAAAATTATGTTTAATAGAAAATATAAATGAATAAAAAAAATCATAGAGTAAATATAAAATATATTACATATAAAATATAATAGAATTAGTAATTGGAAAATAGTAAGGAAATTAATATAAAATATAATATACATATATGCTATATATAAGCGCCAGATTTTGTTGGGCTAATCAAGCAGCGTACTTTTTATATTGCATTATTGCGATTGATTAGCTTTAAAAGAGATTATTCATGTGGGACGATGGTGTTCATTCGTTTCACTTTCTCTCTGTTCCTTACATACGTGTTCTTTCCCACAGCTCAGCCGTTTGGAACAGCCGGAAGAAGAAAAGAGCGAGAATAGAGAGAGCGATATTGATATCAGTTTACTTATAAAGTCTACTTCAATAGAGGCAACTTTAATCAATCTTACTTTAATAGAATTCAGTCTGCTAGAATATACTCCACACCTCTTGGGTTTTTCATAGAAAACACTTTCATAAAATGCACTCTGAGAGAGAGTTATCTCTATTAGAGTCTCTACTCCTAACTTACATTCTCAAATGTCCAAGGCTCAGCACATTGTCAGGAATCACAAATACAGCTGTCCCCACAGAGAGTACACAGCTGTTGATTATGCCCAAGTGCCACGCCCATGTTTCAACGAATTATGATCATGGATTCAACTAGCTCTCTAGCTATGTGTGTGTGTGTGTGTGTTTGTCATCGATAGGATTTGCGTGCGCCCTTTGAGTTTCAATTGAGCTTAGTGCGAGTAATTATGGGAGCATTAGGCAGCCACCACGCCCACAGTGCATGGTCGTAGAACTGTGGAAAACCCGTGCTGGCCCATGTTGGCCACTTTATGGTTTTGGCTTAAACTGTGCAGACATTTTCATTAATTTGCACAATTGAATGATTTTCATTAAATTGTAATTACTCGAAATTAATCGCCTTGGCAATTGGGAAACCCAATCGAGGTAAATCGACGTCGCCTGCTGCGGCGATTGCTTAAAGGTCGCTGTTGTTGCCTAAGCGGCTTATAGTAGCTATTACTCTGTCTCTCTCTAGAACCAATTCGACTCAATCTCTCCCTCTCTCTCTCTCTCTCACACTCTCACTCTCTAAACACGGTACAGTCTTAAGCTGTCTAAGGAAAAGTTGTGCCAAATCGATTCAATTGCATTGTTTGTATTTGCCGACTGATTGAAATGCATGTGAGCGTGGAAATTGTTTAGTTTTCATTAGAAAACGCATTCCGAAAAATCCATCGGCTGGCAATTAGTGCAGTCCAGAGCAAAGCGCTGTGAAATGCTAAAGAAAGAAACGTCGGCTGATTAGCCCCCAGCTAGGAGCTAGGAAATGTGCAAATGAATGCAAAGAAATGCAAAAGTAGAAGCAAGAAAAACACAAATTCATTTCTTTGAGATTCTGCAACTTGAATATACCCTCGACATTTGAAATGGAAATCGGGCATAGCAGTCTATCACACAGAGTATATTGATGCAAGACTAATGTCAAAGTACAATTGATATTATGAGTTGATTATATCAACTTTAGGCAGAGAATAAAAATAAATGAATATACAAATATATATAAATATAAATTTAAAAAAATTAAATGTAAATAAGGAATATAAATAATAATAATAATAATAAATAATATAAATAATACAATATTTTTATAGCAGCCAAAAAGATTTTGGGTTTAACTTTAATCAATTGTATATCATGTCAATGCAAAATATATGTACATACGTACATATCTTCGCCACTAAAAAGAGTGAAGATCACACTACTAAATAGAATATAGTTTAGTTATAAATATTAGTTGAACGAGTGAGAATAGCTTTCTATGCCGCACTCAAGTATGAGTTACAACAGCTCATGCTGATCTTTGATCTACGATCATTGATCTACATTCTTTGATCTACGATCATTGATCTACATTCATTGATCTACGATCTTCAATCTACAATCTTTGATCTACGATCTTTGAATACTATCTTTAATCTACAATCTTTGATCTACAATCTTTGTTCTACAATCTTTGATCTACGATCTTTGAACTACGATCTTTGATCTACAATCTTTGATATACAATCTTTAATCTACAATCTTTGATCTACAACCTTTGTTCTACAATCTTTGATATACGATCTTTGAACTACGATCTTTGATCTACGATCTTTGATCTACAATCTTTGATATACGATCTTTGAGCTACGATCTTTATTCCACGATCTTTGATCTACGATCTTTGAATACGATCTTTAATCTACGATCTTTGAACTACGATCTTTGATCTACGATCTTAAATCTACGATCTTTGATCTACGATCTTTGATCTACGATCTTTGAATACGATCTTTAATCTACGATCTTTGAATACGATCTTCAATCTACGATCTTTGATTTACATTCTTTAATCTACGATCTTAAATCTACGATCTTTGATCTACATTCTTTAATCTACGATCTTAAATCTACGATCTTTGATCTACATTCTTTAATCTACGATCTTAAATCTACGATCTTTGATCTACATTCTTTAATCTACGATCTTTGAATACGATCTTTGATCTACGATCTTTGATCTACATTCTTTGATCTACGATCATTAATCTACGAACTTTGATCTACGATCTTTGATCCACATTCTTTAATCTACGATCTTAAATCTACGATCTTTGATCTACATTCTTTAATCTACGATCTTAAATCTACGATCTTTGATCTATGATCTTTAATCTACGATCTTTGACACACGATCTTTGAACTACGACCTTTGATCTACGATCTACATTAAAAGTCGCGCTGTAGAGCAGCGCCTTTCATTTTAAATACTCATCTAATAATCATAGCTCACAAAAACCCAACTCTTGATCGTTTCTCGATGCCTGCACATGCAAGTGTCTTACACTCATACACTGAGAAAAGCTCTGAGAGCAACCGATCTTCTCTTTTCCAATGGCTTGCAACCACATGTTCGTTATGCGAAATGTTCGTTATGCGAAATGTTCGTTAAGCGAAATATTCGTTAAGCGAGGCTCCGCAGTATTTAAATTCCGACTCTCGCATACGCTCTCTTTATGCTCTTCTATACAGAGTATGCTGCAGTCACATAAAGCAAAGTAGACAAGTATCAACTGCTACTGTGTGTGTGTGTGTTTGTTTATGTTTATGTGTGTGTGTGTGTATGTGTATGGAAGGCGACGCGCTGTAGACATAGGCTTGGGCAATTATGAACGCCTCTGAGCGGCAGCTGCCACTGAGTTGCTTAAGTGTGCGTTGCATATTTTAAGCTACAGCCGAGCCGCCGACCCGCCGACCTGCACCCCCTCCACTCCTCCACTGCAAGGTAAACAATGAGGCAGCAGTTGTTGCATTGGCAAAGCCGGTCAAAAGGCCGTCGAGTGTCGTCGTGCCAAGTAACAATTTGCAACAGCAACAACAATGACAATAATTCAGTTCAAGTGCACGAAAGTTGTTGCACATTTCGCATGCAGTTGCAAGGTAAATGTTTGGGCGCACATCTGAGGCGTGGTCAGGTGCGAATATTGCCGCCAGGCGGACAGCTTGGACAGCAGCATGCGAAGGTCTCTTCTATTGCAAGAGTTGTTTTTACTCTTCTTTATTTTATTGTATTTCTTTCTTTTTGGTATTTTTGCAAACAGACAAGTGAAAATATAGCTGAGCAAACGAACGAAACGAAGCAGAAACCAAGCGGAGGCCAACAGCAAATTAAGACGATAAAACTCAAATTAAATAAAGTCTCTTGGCATATGGCCAGAGCTAGTAAACAGTCAACAAAGATTGTGATGTTAAGAAATTAAGCTTTCTGTGCAACTGTCAACGTTTTTTTTTTATTTTTTATTTACTTTTTTTTTTTCATGTGCAAAATGTGGGCAAATATTTGATATGTCATTTTGCGTTTACTCCGAGTTTTTTAAAACTCAACAAATTTTTTTTTTTTGTGGATTTATAAAACAATTATATCTTTACGTAGAGTGTTATTTTGAGCATGAGGCATATTCTACATAGGAAATTTAAACAATTGATTGTTAAATGGCAAATTTCAATGAATATTTCAAAAGCCAAAAATTTCATGAATTATATCATATATAAGAAATCATAGAAATATAACATAAATTATATTAAATATATATAAATTGATGTATAATTGAATTGTTCAATATTTACTGTAGATATATATATATGTATATATAAACATATATAGCTTTTATTAATAATATATGATGATCTTGTATCGATTGCAGCTCACCGAACGCCAGGAGCAAACACCAGCACCACAAATGCAAAATGAATTCGGAGCAAACAATGCAAATGCCATCTGGGCCGCCGCCTGCGTCGCAGATAATTACATGCGGCGAATACAGCGGGGAGAGGGACGGCTATGGGGCAGCGACCAGTCTGGGATATGGCGGCATCCCGGCTTCGTCGACCAGCAGTTACAGTTCTTTTGGCGTACTCTCCAAGTTATCAAACGTGGGGGCCCGAACGCCAACGTGTCCCGTATTGCTGTCCGCGCCGCCTTCAACAGGGACGTTCAAGACGACGATGAACCCGATCCCAGCATCGACATGTTCAACGTCCCCTATGATCCAACCGCCCCTCCCTTCCAAATTAATCCCAGTGACGATGACGACATCGACTACGCCCACCCTGGCTTCGCAGAACTCGCACCCAACGTCCCCATCAACAATGTTGCCCATGTCGCTAACGAGCATGTCGCTGACAACGCCAACCCAGATGGCAACCCAGCTCCAGACGCAGATGCCGAACCAGCTGCAGAGCCAGTTGACGAGCCAGCTCCCGACCCAGCTCCCGACGCAGCTGCTCCCGATGCCGACGCTGGAGGATATTGAAGTGGCAACACAGCAGCAACAGCAGCAGCAGCAGCAGCAGCAACAGCAGCAGCAACCGCCGCCGCCGTCGGCATCGCAACAACAGCAGCCCCAGTCCCAGCCCCCACCCCAGCCAGCCGGCATACTTAAATATCCAACACCTTCGAATATTGGCTATGTAACTGAGCTGTTGCCAACCCCAGGGCCTAATCTGGCCAACAGCGCCAGCAGCTCCATTAACAGCAATTGCGGCACTCTCAAAAGCAATGCCAAGCTGCTGCCCCTGCAGCTGGTGGCAAACACGGCGCCGACACGCAAAGAGCCACCATCATCGACAGCATCCACTGGGCAGTCGCAGCAGCGTAGCGGTCGGCGTCAGGGCTGGTGCGCCTGCTTTGGTTCCGGACCCAGCGCATCGGAGGGCAAAACGCCGCCCGGTTATGCCACCAAATCCAAGAAACGCAAACAAACGGCGCAAACGGTTTGGTCCGCTCTGCTCACCAATCTGGGCATCTGCATGCTGCTGCTGGCCTACACACTGCTCGGTAAGTCTACAATCTAAATTTTTCCAATCAAAACTGTGCCGAGCGAAAAGAAAACACGCAATTTTCTTTTTTTTAGTAACATTTTCACAATTTCAAGAATTTGACAGCCTCTGGCTGTTTCTTGTTGTAATTGAATAACGTTTCACAAGCTGAAAGGAAATGAATATGCATTTCAGCATAACTGTTCTGGTAGGATATTACAATTTTGAAGCTCTTATAGGACTGACAAACATTTTTTAATCAGTGTAGAAGAATTATTTATTTAAGTTTAGCTTGCTGTAACAGTTTAACAGTTTCATTAATTACGCTCAGTTTGCGAGATCAAACGAAAAAACAGCCTCACTCTCTCGCTCTAAACAAGAGCCTTCGGTTCATTTCGTTTCTGCTTTCGGTAGTGCACCTTGAGTTGAACTGATTGTGTGGCGCTCTTCTAACGAACATCGTTTAGGGAGCGAGCGATACGATTGGCGCTCGAGCAATGAGCAAGAAAGATGCAACGGTCTTTGTATTCACATACACATGCACACACTCAAATCACCAACGCAGTTGTGTTGTGTTTAGTGAACAAAACTCTCGCAGCATACATATCAATGCATACCCAAGAGACTCTTTGCTTCATTTAACTCAACCTAACACGGTTGCCGAACAATTAGAGCGAAACACAACAACAACAAACGATTGCTGGCCGATTGCAAACGAAGCCATTGAAGTACCGTTGCAATCGGTTGCTCTCTGAATTTTTTGCAAAGTGCGAGTGAAAGACACATATTTGCAGATATTGAGAGACAGTCAACAAATATTTGCTATATATAATATAATTGTTGAAAAAACAAAGTATATACTTTTATATTAGATTTCGTACTACAAAAATGAATGAATCCGTCTATAGTCTTTCAGCTGACCAAAAGCGAATTAGCCACAGTTTGTCAAGAAAAACTTTATATACAAAGCATAGACTACATTATTTGACTATAAAAGAAAAAAAAAGAAAAAAATATTATATTCAATATTTAAACAAATTTTAAGCAAAGCTATTCAAGCATACGTATGCTCTTATCAAAATGTCAACTGTTACTAATTTAATATGAATATGAATTTAACAAATAAGAGCTGATAGAATTTATAATTCAGTCTTTTAATTGAAGGCCAATTAAGACAGATTTGAGCGTGCTGAGCTCATTTGCAATGTGTCGCTGACATTTAGACGCTCGAGACGCTCAAGCCGCTCATTAAATTTGGACAGCAACTGTGGCAGTTCGCTAGATTAATTATAGCCAGTCTAATATATATGTGAACATATACGTATATGTAGTATATGTATGTATATAGTAAGCCAGCGAAACTATCAGTTGTAGAAACATTTTGCTGTCACATTGCTGTTTGTCCTTAGGAGCTTTCGTTATGTTGACTAATTAACGCAACATTTTCCTTTCGAGCCGCTGACTTTTTGCGGCTGCTTTGCGTCAGATACAGATACAGCTACAGCTACAGTTGGAGTTAGAGTTAGAGATAGAGATAGCGCGTTGTAACAACAGATACCTAATGTGTCTTGTCACAATTTCGACATTTAAATTAACAACAACAGCGCCAGCCAGCGACGATGTGATAAATTTAATTAATCATTTTGCCAGCCGCATGCTGAATGGAAAGAAAACGCCAAAATGGCGTCGGCCGCGAATTCAGCCGCAAGGCCGAAAACTCGAGAACTTATCCGGCTGACAATTATACGAAAGTGTGTGTGTGTGTGTGTGCGAGTGTGTATGTGTGTGTGTGTGTGTGTGAGAGTATTTGGCATTATCATCCCGCACATTGACATCGCTGTCATGCTGTTGCCGTGTCGCCAGCCATGTGTATTCGCATTAGAAACCAAAGACGGCTGTGCGAACATGTCGGCCACGGAAGTGACAGGCTGCTAGACAAAGTGACTAAATAGGCAGCATGCAAAAGGCTGGCGACACATGCGCTACATCAAATACTTTAAACAAATCGAAAGGGCGTCAGTGATGCCACAGCACAGCACTGTGATAGGTCACGGCTAAGTTAAGAGTTGCAAGAGCTTTACTTTGTCAGAATTGAACGGAAAGCAAAATAATAAATGAAATCAAAATGAAATAAAATAATATAAATCTTAATATTGAAGAAAATAAATTTTCTCTTTTTTTCTTTAATTTTTTCTGTATTTGAAATAAATTGAAATACAAATTTATTATTATTTTTAAATTAGCTTTTATTAAACTATTTAAGTTTATATATAAAATGTATATATAAGTCATTTTTATAATTTTTTAAATTTGTTATTAAATCATTTATTTGTACATTTTAATTTTGTTTATTCTTTATAATTATTTTAATTATAATTATATTAATATAAAATTATTTATTATAATTTTTATTAATTTTTTAGTTATATTAAACGAATTTTTTATTAATTTTTCACATTAGTTTAATATTTTTTTTTCTTTATTATTAAAAAGTAAATGAATTATTTAATTATTTTTTAAATATTTAATGAGTTTTCTAACAAGATTATAATTTATTTATATTTACATATTTTGTATATATATTTTTGTTATTATTATATTGTTTTAAATTTATTATATTCAAGTAAACTTTTTAAATATATCAAAAAATATTTATTTAATATATTAAAATATTTTAAAAAGTATTTCATTAATTTGTTCAAATATTTTAAAAAATACTTGAATTTATTTAATTTGTTTAAATATTTTTTTTTTTAATTTTAATTAATTATTAACATAAATATAAATAATAAAATCTCACAAAATACTTAGCTAAACATTTTTAAGCCTAATAGAAATATTGCCCAAGTTGCTTTATGGTTTTGCTCTTTTATATTCATAGATGAAGACATTGTGCTCAACCGCGCTATAGCTCATCTCCAGCAGGAGTGAATGTACGTGTGTACGTGTATGTATGTATGTGCCTGTGTGTCTACGGCTGTATGTGACAGCTTGCAAAAAGTTAGCCGTGTTGCCTTGTTAAAGGAAATCATCAAATGACACAAACAATTATTTAACTTTCTCTAGGCTCCGGTGCGTGAGTTTGTGACGTCAGCAGACGCTCGTTTGACAGCCACCAGTGTGTGTTTGTGTGTGTGTGCCAACGTGTGTGTGCGTGCGTGTTTATGCATATGTGCTAGTATGTACTCCATTTTGCGTGCATTTTAACGCTTCAACAAAAGTTTCAAGTTGGCCAAGCACAACAACAACAACAACAACAACAGAAACAACATTAACAATTGCTTCTTTTGTGTTGCTGCTGCTGTCGCTTTCGCTGTCGCTGCTGCTGCTGCTGCTGCTGCCACTCCTCCCTGTCCAGCCGCCAATTCACAGCTCTGCCACACACGCTCATGTATTATTTTTAACTTTGACATGTGTTGGCTTTTGTCGACGACATCGACTCATCATACCCCTCATAATATCATTTGCAGACCCGAAAAAAAAAAAAGTTAAAAAAAAAAAATTTGTGTTCAAGTTACGAGTGTAGCAGAAAAACTTTTTCACAAACTTGACAAATGCCGCTACAGCAACACATGCTTGCCTATGCGCCAGTGTGTGTGTGTGTGTGTGTGTGTGTATCGGTTGATCAGCATAGACATTATGTGAGTGACAAGGCTTTAGCCTCGGAATTTATGCAGCAAATGTCGAGCTTTACACTGTGCACTGGGCACTGACTATTCGTCATGTCAACAAGCTGTATGTGAACCCGTTGCCATTTCGTTTTTTACTTTCCTTTTTTTTTCTTGTTTTGATGGACCCAAATTCCTAGAGGCCTGTCCTGCCAAGGGGCGGGGCAGATATCTTAAAAATGTCAATGTTTTGATGAATTCAACTTAATTTGGAAGATTTTGATGTCAAACTTGAAGTCCGTTTAAATAGTTGTAGCTGGTATGAGACGAAAGGGTAGCGACAGAAATAGAAGGAGTGAAACAGGAAGATAAAGATGGAGATAGAGGGAGACAGAGAATGAGGGAGTGTGAGGTATTTATGCAGAGACAGTGAGAGAGGCAGGGAAAAAAGAGAAAGAGAGAGAGAGAGAGAAACAGAAATGTCCATAATGAGAGTTAGAAATAGTTTGAGACTGATGAAAGTGAGAGAATTCGAACGAGGAAGACCGTGATAAGGAGTGGGAGAAAAGGTGAGAGAGCGTGAAGAGCAGAGATAGATAGAGTGAAAAACAGGAATGGAAGGAATGAGAGAGGGTGAAAAGAAATGGAAAAAGATAAAGACAAAGACGAGAAGAGTGATAATGAAAAAGACAGAACAGGAGATTTAGACAGTGAGAAAAAGAAATATGTATGGGAAATAGTTGAAAGAAAAGAGAAAGACGAAAAGAGTGATAATGAAAGAGACAGAAAGAGAGGAGATTAAAGATGAGATAGAAAGAAAAAGACAATTGTGTGTGAAGTATTGGAAAGAAAACCAAAAAATAGTGTGTGAGAGAGAGACAGAGAAGAGAGAGAGAGAAGCCTAAAGAGTGAAACACAGAGATAGAAACAGAGAGAGAGGGAGAGAGAGAGACAGACAGAGAAAGAGAGAGAGAAACAGAGAGAGAGAAGCCACAGAGGTAGAAACAGAGAGAGAGGTAGACAGAGGGAGAGAGAGAGGGAGAGAGAGAAACAGAGAGAGAGAAGCCAAAAAAGTGAAACACAGAGATGAAAACAGAGAGAGAGGGAGAGAATCATAGAGAGAGGGAGAAAAATATAGAGAGAGATAGAGAGCGAGAGAAGGAGATTGAGAGTTGTAAGGGAAAAGGAAGTCCAGAGACAGAATGAGGAAAATCAGAACAAAAAGCTGATTATTGACTAATACAAAACTAAATATTACCATATACATATATATGTAAATATATAATAAAGACTCAATCTTCAAAGCCAATTCAACAAAGAAAATGTAGAACAATAAGAAACTTACTAAAAATGGAAGTTCAGAGAGAAGACAATAAAAAATCTTTAGGGCAACAAAAATGATCCCATTAAAGATGGCCAAAGTACGCTTAAGCGCGTAACAAAAGAAATCGACTAAGATACTAACCGGACAAGAAACTAGAGAGAAGCAAAGCAAGAAGCTTAACCCCAAGAGCAATGAATAGATAAATTAGGTGAGCGACATGAGAATTTAAGCTATGAGAAATCGTGGAAGAAAACGCAATGTAGGAAAATAACGAAAGGCTTGAAGCGAAAAGCAGCAACTGTGGAAGCCAAAAAGAGTCAATTGCAGTATGAATTTAAGGAATATTCAATTTAAATATTTATGCAAATTAAGACGGGAATGAAGCAATTTCACAGAAACAAATATTAATATGGCAAAAATCAACTTGATTTTCCATGAATAAATATTTTGCTGAAATGCATATTGAATGAGAGAAAATCAAATGCAGCTTTTGCTCTCTATCAAAGTAAAATATTGATATATCAAAGGCTGGAAAAGCCAAGTAATATATGTATGTAATAAATGTAATAATAACTGTAATAATAACTGTTTCAACTGTAAATTTCAGTGTGCGTACGAACCACAAAGTGAAAAGTTCCATTTTGTGATGAATGAAATAAATTCTTGTGAAATTATTGCATGAGAGCTTTGCTCTGATGAAATATCAATCTAGTAGGAATTGATTTTGAGAGAAATTCTTGGCAAAATTTTGGAGTTGCAATTGACAGAGATTGAGTGTTTGAGTTGAGTGGGCTTAAATTGTAAGCCAACCCAAATTGCACTGTGAGCTGGGCCCATAAAATTGGCCTATTTAAGAGCTGATGATGGCCGTGCATGACTCTTGGCCAGAGCCGTCGAGAGAGCCCCAAATGCATCTAAGCAATCCAGACAATGCTGACAATACAAATGAGTTGTCGTTGCTTATTTTGGAGGCTAACACTCGGCTGTTGCTGCTGCTGTTGTATGTGTGTGTGTGTGTGTGTGAAGTCTCATGAGTCTAATGCCGTTTGTTGGTTCTTGTTTGCAGGCTCCTTTATATTCCTAACCATCGAGAACGAGGACTCGGCGCTGCTGCATCAACAGCATACGCTGGCATCCACCAAGCGTAACAGCCACAACAGCAACACCAATGGGAACGGCAATGGCATCTATCAGCAGCAAAGGTCGCCGCAGACACAGCCACAACATCAACAACAGCAGCCAGGACAACACTCGGACAATGACACGGTGGCCGCTGCAGTTGCACTGGGCCAGGGACAGGGACAGGATCTGGGCCATGGTGTTGAGCGTGGCGCGTATGGTGGTCAGGGATCGAATGACTTTGTTTATGGATTGGATGACAACGACATGGATGGGGGGCAGACACAGTTTGCCTTATCGCCGGATACTTATGATGTACGGCAGCGCACCATTGAGAATATCTGGGACATAACCGTGTCGCTCAACATACTCTACAAGGAGAACTGGACAAAGTAAGCAAACTTCGCATCGCTTCCTTCCTTTCATGCCCGCACTCTACTTTCGTTTCACACTTGGCTATCAAACTACTTACTTATTCTCTTCCACACTCATACCTCTCACTCTCCCTGTCTCACTCACAGATTAGCCGCACTTGAAATAGCCAAGTTTCAAGACCAATTAATCAAGAGACTGAACGAGGATGTTATGCTGCAATTATCACACGACGATGTGGCTGCCGGACATTCGGTTGCCTCTGCTGCTGCTGGTGGAGGTGCTGGTGGTGGCTCATCTGGTGGTGGTGGTGGTGGCGCTTCAGCCAACAATCCAGCCACGGAAGCTGTGCTCCTTCACACACACTTTCATCATCATCGCCTTGCCGGCGGCGGAGGCGTAGGTGGACCACCGCATGAATGGAATTTCGCCAAAGCGTTTTTGTATTCGCTGACCGTTTTGACCACAATTGGTAAGTGCCCGACCAGACCAGTGCTTAGCACATGCATGCCACCATAAGAGAGAGTGAGATAGATACCCAATGAGAGGCAACTGCCATGTGCGGCTGCCCGACGAGGTGGGCTGCATTCTGCCATTACGCGATGCCCGTGGGCCATAAATTTTATGTTCCACCAAACGGAAATTTGCTTTACTTCAGTGGCGAGAACATCAAGTGAACTTCGTGCACTTGATTTTAGATAGCGCCGCAATGGGGTCCACGGCCCATTCACCTATTGACACGGCCACAGCAGCCACAGACTACAGGCCACAATGGATCGATGTGCTGGCCTCATGAACTCATGCGCTTCGATATTCCAGTTTAATTAACCACATGACAAAACCCAAACAATAAATGCACTGCTGCAAAGTGAGAAGCGTGACGTGAGAAGCACGAGAAGCGTGAAGCAAAACGGAGAAAATGAGAGAGAGAGAGAGAGAGAGAGAGAGACTGTAACTGTCGTAGACCAATTGCAGAGAGAAGCATAGCAATTGAAGCGTTGCGAGTGCAGTTGTGCAATGCTTAGAGAGGAGTATAGCAAGCTATGTAAAGATAGAGTAAAGAGCAAAGAGATAAGTACGATGAGAAGCTAATCTAGTAGCAAATGCAGGTATAGAAACATTGTAAAAGAGAACTATGAGCTATTGCAGTATTAGAGTATTAGAGTATTAGAGTATTAGAGTATTAGAGTATTAGAGTACAAGACTATAACAGCATAATAGTATAAGAGTACAAGAGTACAAGGATACAAGAATATAAGAGCATAGGAGTAGATGAGTATAGTATCAGAGTATAAGAGCGTGAGAGTATAACAGAATAAGAGTATACGGGTATAAGAATATAAGAGTATAAGAGAGGGTATACGAGTATAAGAGTATAAGAATATAAGAGTATCCGAGTATAAAATATTAGCGTATCATTATTAGATCAGAGTATATGAGCATACGAGTATAAGAGTATCGGAGCATACGAGTATCAGACTATAAGAACAGACTCTTATTAGAGTATAAGACATGATTGGTATATGTCTTAGCATAATGAGAAGCGAGCAACATAGTAAACTGTCAAATGTGAACATAGTATTATGATAATTAGAGTTAAAAGTTTTGATTGAGTTCCATAAGAAGCAGTTGATTGAAGTCTCTCAACAAGTAACATAGTAAAGAGACGCCTAATGAGACGATTAGCGCGAACCATTACGAAAATCAAAACGACAAGCATATCAGGAAATATGAGACGAAATTATACAAGAAGCATTGCAACAAGTACAGAGGCAAACTTAGTAAAGAGCATAGGAATAATCATAAGTAGAATTCTTACAAAGTACGGTGGGAAACATAACATAGATATGCATGGCGAGGATATAGAAGAAAGAAAGTAAAATCAAAACAATTAACTAAAATAATAATGAGTTAAAAGATAAATAATTTTCAATAAAAGAACAATTATTTCTGATTAACAGAATCTAGAATCTTGAATAAATCAAATGCCTAAAGCTCAACAGAGAGAACTGAAAAAAAAAAAAAAACTGATGCTAATCGTAAGAATGAGAATTTCTGTAAGCTCGAATCAATTGACCAATTGCACTGTATTTATTTAACAATTGAGATAAGCAATATGTTGATATAAATATATACTTATAAATCTTTATAGATTTATATGCATGTGTGCGTATCAAGGTAAAATGTTGCAAATTTCATAGCTGTAAAACTTTGAATACTTTGAACAATTTCGACGAGTCCTGCAACAGTCTCTCTCTCGGTGTGTGTGGCTTATCGGAGATGCTCATCTGTCATTTGTGTGCTCATGTGAGAAGAATATCTTTCAATTGGCATTGTCAGGGCGCTTCCACACACACACACACACACAGCTTAAATTGAGGTGCGTGTGTGTGTGTGTGGGAAATATGTGTGCTGCTTTGGCTTGGCTTTGGGCAGAGTTCTGCAGTTGTTCGGTTTCCCAGGGGCTGTCAAGTGCTGGCGTTTGCGCTTTTTATTTTTGTTGTTGCTTTTTTTTGTAATTTTTTGTCTTCTGCTGCTGTTGTTGTTGTTGTTGTTGCTCGGTAATTTCGTAGGTTCACCCACAAAAAACAAGCCGAAAGTCAAATATTGATAGAGCAAAACAACAAACGAAGCTATTTGCTTAGCCCGAATGGCCAAAACACACACACTTACCGGCAGGGACAGCGAGACGGAGACGGAAACGGAGACTAAGGAATGTATGTGTATGTGTGTGTGTGTGTGTGTGTGTGAGTGAGAGGCATAGACACGATTTTCCACTTGTGAAAATGCTATAAAATAAAATTTGCAAAAATTTTGTGCTGATCTTGGCAGTTCATGCAAAGGGCCGACAAGCAAATACGCCCCAAACCCGGACTCCAGTCCCAATCCCAATCCCAATCACAATCCCAATCCCAGACCCCAATCCCCAAATGCCGCCCACTGCATAAAATACTCAACTGGCTGAGAGAGCGAATGAAAGAGACGGCGAGTGAGAGCGAGAGAGAGAGAGAGAGAGAGAGAGAGAGAGAGAGAGAGCGAATGTGAGCACTGCGAAGGGAATTTCGGGTCGCATTGTCAGTTTGCAATTGCGTTAGTCAGCAGAGGCTCCTTCAGCTACTGGGACATTTGTATTAACATGGCTTCCTGCTTGCCAGGCGGCTTATTATTATTATTATTATTGTTTTGCGGCTTTCAATGAACGCCATGGCCGCAATGGTCGCCCAGCACATTGTTCTTGGACGAACGCCTACAAAAAAATAAAATAAAACACAAACAACAACAAAACAACAAAAAATATAACAAAAAACAAGAACTGTGAGCACCCAACAATATGATTATTATTATTGGCCAGCCCTCGACTAAGCCACTGGGCCAATGCACCACTACTGAGCCCCACACACACACACACACACACACACAAGCGTATAGCGCCTAGAGATGGTTCGTCCTTTGGCTTCAGTTTCTCATTTGTTTTGCTCACGAAATGCCAATGAAATTTTGATTACTATAAACAACATTTAGCATGCGGACATTGGCAGCGCTTTAAAGTGTAATCACGAGCGATGTGAGGCTACCGACACACCTGAGTGCTTTTAATGGAACAGTATTTGTTTAGGGATATAGCTGCGTCAGTTAATGAACTTTGGGATTTGTTTTTTTAAAGAGAGTTCTTGCACTTGACCAGCAAACGTTTTATATTTATTATTTTTATATTGTTTTAAAAGTATATAAAATCATTTTTAGCACTGCTAAATTCTCTAAGGGTAAAATTTGAAAAAGTTTGAACTGAAAACAGAACGAAAACATTATCATTTTCATTTTTTTTCAATTTTCTATATTTTTATTTATTGTTTTTTATAGTATAATTAAGCAATTATATATTTATTGCATTTTACATATATTTTAATTTTTATATACATATATACGAATTTTGTATATATTTTCATTCTAATATTAATTATATTAATATCAATAATTATTCTATTCATTTTTAATTTCTTTTCCCATTTCATTTATTTTAATTTATTTTTATATAGTATTATTTTCATATATTTATTATATAGTATATATTTTTATTATTATACTTTATATATATATATATATTTTTTTTTTTTTTTTTTTTTTATTTCTAAATATCTTTTCTTTTTTTGACTTTTTAAGATTTGTCAATCAAAAATGTTTAAGATTTTACCAACTTCTAGATTGAAATACTTAAATAAATACTAAACATTTTATTTGTAATTTCTTGGACTATTTCATATATTTAAATAGCCCTTATAATAATTTTAATATTTAATTATTTTGTATAAAAATCTAAGAGATGGAATATATTTATTTTAATATTTAAAAAAAATATACGAAATTTATTTAAGACACTTTTTGTACTCAACTGTCATTATATTTTCCATATATATAAATCTAATATGCAAACATTTGTTATTTAATAAAAATTATATGTATTAATATTAATGAGCATCTTTTTTTTATAATATATATAAAAATATTCGAAATTGCCTCTGGATTTTACTTACTCTCAAAATTTCCCATGATATTTTAGCGCTTTGCCTTCATTCTACTACTCAGCTACTGCAAAGAGTGTACTATATATTCGGTAAAAGTTTTGCCATTTCCGCAATGAAAACATAGTAAAATTAATCATTAAAATTCAATTCTTGTTGTTCCAAATATTCAGCAGAGAAGTCAATAAACTTCAGCGCTCGCTGTAATCAATTTCTAAAGCTCAATTGCCACTACGAAGTGAATACCTGCAAAAAGAGCTGTTTAGAGGCTTCAATTGCTGCTTCATTCATTCACTCACTGAGCGAGAACAAAATGAAATGATTCGGTGCCAAATCAGAGATCTTTTAAGTGCTCAACAAAGCTCATTGTTGTCGGAGATGTGAGATGTGAGAGGTGAGGAGGAGGCCCCTCGCATTGTACAAATGAAAGATGATTTGTCGTTGGCGCTTTGGGTTTCCTTAATTCTCTGGAAAAATAATTGCATATCACTAAGAATTGAGTTTATTTTTAAATATGCATATATGTATGTAAATGGGATCATAGCAATAATATAGGATGTTTCTTTTTGTTTAGGTGTCATTTTTTAGAAAATTAAAAAGATAAGCTAAATTCTAACAAAATGTAATATGTTTTAATGCAAATGTGCTCAGTTTTAAATAACGGAATATAACAGATGGGGAACTTCCCAAAACAGTGTTGCCCAATCGGTCAAATTGTTAAAAAAATGACAACAAAAAAAACACTAAGTGTGCCAATAATTTTGTTCAGTGAGATTGACGTATTTTTGTCGTTATTTAATTTTAGTGAATTCTACGTTTCATTTGGTTTCATTTAACAAATACTCCAATCTATTTAAATAATTTTTTGTTTTATACAAAAATCTTTGCAATCGACTTTAAAAGTTGCTATAAAGCTTAAAAAACATACTGTGCCAATAATTAAGTTCGTCACTGTATATAAAATATATATGTATATCATATGGAGGCTATATATATTAATATCTCATCTGACATATATATCACATATATCGATCGCACTGATCATATAGAGTCTATACTATATTTATATGTCATGTATCATATACACATATCACATATATTTTATAAAATAACACATAAATCGCACTTATCCCATGTACTCCATATCATATATATCACACATACTTTATCACACATACACTTATCCCATTCATACATCATATATGTATGTAGATATATTCAATTCATATAAATATCACATATGTTCCATACATATACCATACATATCACATATGTATATTCCTCAGATTTATGCCATATATTTGGTATATTATATACATATATTCTTAACATAGATCACATAGATCACATATATCGCGTTTATGTCATGAATATCGCAAATATCATATACATTCTATTCATATAACTAATATATGATATATGATATATATATATTCTGTTCATATAACTGATATATAATATATGATATATATATCACTTGCATGTATCACTTATATTCAGAGACCCCGAATAACTCTTGAGGATTTCAAACCGTCCACAAATAAGTGTTTCACATGGAGTTTTATAAATAAAACTCTCAAAATAACTCTTTCAGCATGTGCTTGGGAAAACCCCTTTTACTCAGTGAGAAACAGAAAAACTGTGGGTTTTTCTGCTGTCCTCAGTGTGATATTTTATTGCCTTGCTAAAAAAAAATAACCCTTTTTTTTTGTGTGCTGCTGCTGCGTAGATCAATGACGCAGTTTGCTTTTGTTTTTTTTTTCCTAACTGTTGCTGCTGCGTTGCACTATGGGAGAAAATGCCGATTTAGCGGCATAAACTCAAAATTTAAATATATGGACTTGAAATTTTGCAAATATGCTTAGATTATTTTTTAGAATTTTGGATTTTCTTGTTTTGGAAATTTGAATGGGAAGTCATATACTTAGTCTTTTCCAAAATGGAACTACGAAAATAAATAAGAAAATATAGCAAAATATTGTTGGACTTTATGCCGCTAAATCGGTGTTTGCGCCCATAGTGCATTGGTCAGCGATGCACTTTGTTTTTGCCAAAAACAAAAAAACCGTTTTTTTTCTGTATGTGTTGTTGCTGCGTTGATCAATGACGCAGTTTGTTTTTGTGTGTGTGTGTTTTTTTTTCTAACTGTTGCTGCTGCGTTGCACTATGGGAGTAAATGCCGATTTAGCGGCATAAGCTCCAAATTTAAAGATATGGACTTGAAATTTTGCAAATATACTTAGATTATTTTTTTAGAATTTTGGATTTTCTTGTTTTGGGAATTTGAATGGGAAGAGATATTCTTAGACATTTCTAAAAAGGAGCTAAGAAGATATAATAAAAAAATTTTGCACTTTATGCCACTAAATCGACATTTGCGCCCATAGTGCATTGGTCAGCGATGCACTTTGTTTTTGTCAAAAAAACAAAACTTTTTTTTTGTGTATGTGCTGCGTTGGTGTGTATGCAAGGGTTGTTTTCGCGGAGCAGGTCAATTACGATCTATGATTCTATGTGTGCGGTTGTCAACAAAATTTGATAGCAATGTGCAGCTGAAATTGCTCTATTTGACTGTCAGTCGAACGGGCATTTTTGACATATGTACATAGCATTACATATTAAACGAAAGGCGAAGTAATTTGAACTGCGAAAATATGTATAAAGTCCCTATTCTTAATTAAGCTAAATTTAAATGTAGTATATTATTTAATAAAATATTTAAGTCAAATACAAATATGAAATTTTTTATTAATTTGGCCAAATAACCCATGATACAAATCTAAATATAATAAAACGATTAAGATAAGTGCAGACTTCTTGATCATGCGATCCCCCCACCCTTTGCTTACTTGTTATTACCAGATTTCTTCGCTTCTGTATATGCAAAACAAAAACTACATGCAACTACATGCACGCACACACACACCCATTGATATACAATATACATTCACACAAACAGGCAGGCAGACATACAGTTAGACAGACAGAGGGACAGACACGCAACACAGACATACATACCATAAAGGGTCATACAAACAGAGCGACACACAGACAGACACACAGTTATAGAGACAGACAGACGGACAGACATAGGGACAGACAGATAGACACACAGACAGACACAGACAGATAGACACACAGACAGACACACAGAGTGACAGACAGACAGTGTGACAGACGGACGGACAGACAGACATGCCTATATCAACTTTTTTTCTGCTGATCAAGAATATATATACTATATAGTGTCATCCACGCCTCCTTCTGCCTGTTATATACATATATCGACTCTGCTCGTCGCCCTGATCAAGAATATATATAATTTATATGGTCATATACGCCCCATTCTGCCTGTTAATTACATTTATCAAAACCATAATAGTTTGATTTCTTATTTTCAATCAGGTTATAATTAAAAGCAAACACAAAGCAAACACATCGCAAACACAAAACAAACACACAAAGCAAAAACATATACAAAGTTTTATAAATGAGGATTTTAGATATAAGTCACAAAATAACTCTTTGTGTGAAAGAGTAAAAGTATTACTCGCAAAATAACTCTTTTAAAAAGAGGAATTGCCTGAATTCCTCCATGCCAAACACTCAGAGTAGGAGTGATAAAAACCAAAAATATCTCTCCTACTCAGAGGAATACAGTTTGTGTGCGCCTTTTTTCTGTATCTCTCAGAGATGAATGGGACAAGTGAGTCGGGTAACTGTTATTCGGGGTCTCTGCTTATATTACATATTTTCTTTAAATATATCATCCATGCATATTCTTAGCATACATCATACATATATTCATACACATTCACATAATATCACTCGCTCTTAAGTTCCACTCATTTCACAGTTCCCGTAAGAGTTCATTCCATTCATTCCATCTCCACTCACAATTTCACAATTTCGTGCAAAGATCGTGCCTTCTGCTGTGTTCATGCGTCCATTGCTAGTTTCAGCTCGAGAACATTTCACAGTTCCTATAGTAAACACACACACACACACACACACACATACACACGCGTGCGTATATATAGGACACACTTTATATGTAAACGAGTGTGCGTGTGTGTGTGTGTGTGTACATCTCGCTATGATTGTCTTGGGCATAAATGGGAATTTATAGGCGGTTTGCTCTGACTCTGTCCCGATTTGGCATTCGCCCTGTTTCTGGTTCCCCGTCTCGGGCACTGGCTTCGACTGTGCCACAATAAATAGCCAACTCCGGCAATCCCTGGACGGCAATAAGACAAGTAATTTAGTTGCAAAATAATTTTAAATTTCATTTTCCATTTTCACAGCACTCACTATCATCAATTGCGCATCTAGCGCGGGCGTCACACCAGTGTTTGGGGTAGGGAGGGACGTAGGGGAGGCAACATTCTACTTCCTCCTCTTACTGTTGCTTTCGTTTTTCTTTTCCATTTTGCCGCTTGCTGGGAATTGACTTTTATGCCTGGGCATATCCTGCTTTATGCGAGTCCTTCGATGCATAAGCAAAACATCGATATCAGCACTTTATGTAATTGTGCGCCTTATGAATGGCCGTAAAGCAAGTCGAGCTCGGCTCTGAAGTGGATTATCAGAGCTATTATATTATATACACATGCACATGTACATATAGGAGCTATAGTTAGATTTAATGTAGAGGCATAAAGATAGCTATTCTCTGTGACTAGGTAAACATATTATATTGTCATTATTTATTATTTGTAGAAAATTTAAATATTATTTTTAAAGCCTAAACTTTCAAATTGAATTGAAGAATTAAACTCTAATAAACAATATTTATATATTATTTTAAAAAATTCATTTTATTCATTTATATCCATATTCATATTCATTGCCTTGCCACCTTGGCAAAGTCAGCTTACGCTCACCTAATTCTACTCAATTGTGTCGTGATTGGCTGCAGCTTTTGCACTAGTATTAGTGAGCGACTAGCTAGCATTCTTGTAAAATTCTTATTCGAGTGCGTTTGCCTTTTAGTTGCTCGCTACGATTTGTAGCCTGGAGAGAGCGAGGCAAACATAGTCGTTGCTGAACGTAATACCAACTGTGGCTGAGTAAGAGCGAGATGGCTACCTAAGCTCTGCGCACAGGCTCAACACGATTACCTAGAGAGAGCAAGACAAACATAGTCGTTGCTGAACGTAGTCCCAACTATGGCTGAGTAAGAGCGAGATGACTACCTAAGCTCTTCGCACAGGCTCACCACGATTGCCTGTGAACGAAGAGAGCACGATTTAGCTTTGGGCAGTCTGAGAGAAAGCTAGGTAGCAAAATGTGCATGGAGAGAGAGATCAAATTATTCAGAGTGAGTGAAAGGCGATCGAATTGACGAAGCTTTGAGATATGTACATCAATTTTCATATGTATATATGCAATTATAGGTATGTAAATTAGCTTGAAAATCTCTTTTAGAAGAGGTTAAATGAAATATTAGTTAAATGAATCTACATACATATATCTATTGAGATAAGCGGCCATATTTAATCATATATACATATATTCACATGATTCAATGTATATGTATGCATATATTTATATATTTTTCATTTATTCACTGCACACCAAATGCTCTGACATCCAATATAATTTCAATGCAATTCCAATTAGACCCACCAACGAGCAATTTCTAGTTAGATTCATAGTTTCTAACAGGTTCTGCTTGGAACTAGCTCTCTTAAGCTAACTAATTGCCAATGCTAATTAAAATGAAATACTAAGATTAATAGTTCTAATAAACTTTTCAAATAAACTATGAAAACTGTGAAAACTCTGGGAAAACTTGAAGAAACTTGCCAAAGAAACTTGCTCAAAGATGCTTAACTCATGCATTTCCATAAACAAAAACGTCGAAGAGTCGCTAACTTTGTTTAGCAATTGAAGGAATGTATGTATATATGTATATGAATGTATACATACATACATGCAACTTCGACTTCTTTATATATGTATGTGGCTATATGTTTATCATGTCAAACGCGTCAATTTCGCATCGAATCGTTTAATGTATTTAACTGGGCAACCCGCTGTCACGCACGCCCCACAATAAACGCTCTAAATATTGAAATCTTTCAATATCTTTCAATAAAATATGTAGATGCTTCAATCAGTTTCAGTCTGCACTCACACTCCTAGCTAACCCCCCTCCCACTCCAGCCCCTGCTCTCGTCTTGGCCAACAAATTGACAGCGCGCCAGCTGAGTTTTACAGCGCAACGGCTTTTGGTTTCGGGTCAATGCCAATATTATTAGCCCCAAACCCAGCTCACCAATGTGTGTGTGCATTGGGGGAGAGTGCAGAGGGCGGGGTATGTGTGTGTGTGCGGGGTGTATGTGGGCGTGGGTGTTGCTGCGTTGGACAGTGGGCAAATATCATATATTCTGAATCAATTATTTAATAGCTTCAATATATAATTGTTAATGCTTTTGAATTGAGAATTTTAAAGAAATTTAAATATATAATTGTTAATGCAATTTAAACTTTTTTAATTGAGAATTTCATAGATTTTAAAAATATTTAAATGATATATTTTAGGAATTTAAAATATATATTAAGAATTTAAATTATGTGTTCAAAGGAGTTAGAGTATAGAAATAAAAATTGTTTTTGGTGAAAATAAATAATATTTTTAAAATTATTTTTAATTTTTTTTTTTTTAATTTATTTACTTTTTTATATTATTATCGGTTTTATTATTATTTGTTTTTATTATTATTTGTTTATTAACTTTTTGGTTACCCTTAGTAAAACCCTAATTAAATTTATTTTTAATTTCAAAACATTTCCTTTTCATTATAATAATTTTATTTTTCTATATTATTTTATTTTTTTTTTATTATTATTATTAACTTTTTGGTTACCCTCAGTAAAACCCAAAGAAAATGTATTTTTAATCAAAAAAAAATTTATTTTTATTATAAAATTATTCTTATTATTATCTTTTATTTTTATTATTTTATTTTTTTATTATTTATTTTATATTATTATTATTTATTTTATATTATTTATTTTATATTTTTTTTTTTTTTTTGGTTAGTCTCAGTAAACGGGCAAGCAAAAGTATATATAGCTTAACGCTTTTATTGTTGTTTTAAATGATTTAATTTAATTAATTATTTTTTTTAATATGACAAACATAGTTCAAGGGAAATGCAAATTTATTGAACTTTCTTTAGGAGAGTTCAAGAGTTCTTAAAGAGTTCTATATGAATCTCGGATCTCGGAGTGAAAAAAATCTCTCACATATTTTCTACAACATTTTTGCACATATTTTTCTACTAATTTACTCAAAGTTTAGTAATTTGTAATCCCTATAAATGCACCCAATTTACACACATTTCCGTTTGCTTTGTTCTCTAACTGTAGCTGATAAATTCTTTGAAACAGCTTCATGAATAAAATTCACTTGTCAATTTCGATTTTTAGCACATTTTTTCATGCAAATGTCCCACTGTGCGTCGTCCGCTTTCTGACACATTGACATTTTGCTATAGCTGTAGATTTTTTTCACTTTTTTGTGTTTTTTTTTTTTTTTTTTTTGGCAGGCGGAGGATTTCATTTAAATTTGCTGTCAACGCAATTACATGCTCTGCGTGTGTGTGTGTGTGTGTGTGTGCGTGTGTGTGATTGAGGCCCCTGCAGCAATGCAAAGTCTTTGGCTCTATTTCCATTGGCCGTGTCTTTGCCACTCGACTTGCCTCATCTCATTTTATATTGATTTAATTTATTTGCGTGTTGAGTGCTCTACGCTTCAAGCTCTCTCTCTCTCTCTTAATGTCCAGCAAACACTCACAGCAATAAAAAACATTGAAACACGCTCTCTAGACATTCCACACACACACCCCCCCCCCCCTCTCCCCCACCCTCTCCAGCAGGTGTATTGCCTCGCATAAAAATACATCAAGCGCCAACAATAAAATTAAGAAATTTGCAATTTATGCATGAGACACCTGACAAAGATGTCGACAACAATGTGTGTGTGTTTGTGTGTGCCACGCCCACACACATGCCACACATACATAACTACATTCATTAGCGGTCTACCTGCTGTAGCTTGTTAGGCACTTTTATTGCTGCCTCGCCCGCTTAATTATTTCTGCAACAGATGTCGGAGTTGAGGCAAGTTGAGCAGTCGGAGATTGCTTCAGATATGCTACATATGCCAGTTGCCAGTTGCCAGTTGCCAGTTGCCAGCTGCCTGATGATGCGTTCCAATCAGCTGTCGCCTGCACGAATTCCAATTAGCGTGAAGACGATGCAAAGTGCGCCCAACTGAAGAGCGAAGACTCACCAACTGACTAAACAATGACGAAATGTCAATCTCTTGAGCATTACTCGAGCAAAAGTTTCCTGAAATTAGAAATAAATCAACAAATTTGCTTATATATATTTACTATATATTTACTATATATTTTTGCCAGTATTTTTGACAACGGGAAATCTTCTTTTGATTCCAGTTTTCATGCATTTCTTATAATTGCCTTCGGAATATATCGAAATATATTGAACATTTATCAAAAAGTTGCTTTAAGAAAGTACAAATCTCTTTAGAAACAAAAGCGGGAACTTCTTATGATATATATACACATATATTCTATATGAAGCTTGATCTATTTATTTTGATCTCTCTCATTCACTCTTTCACAATCTCTCAAGCTCAATCTCACGCTCAATCTCCCTCTCAATCGCTCTATCCCTCTCTCTCTCCCGCTCTCTCTCTCTCTCTCTCTCTCTCTCTCGCTTTCATTCTCGATAGCTTTTCTCTTCACACTTCACTCATTTACTTTGTCTACTTCTGTCTTGCTTCACATTTCAGCGGCTTTATTTGTTTTTCCTAGCCTGGCTTTGGTATTGAGTATTTTCTCTCTCTTTCTTTCTCTCTCTCTCTCTCACTGTTTCTCTCTTTCCATCTATCTTTATCTCTCTTTCTCCCTGTCTCTCGCTCTTTCTGTCTGTCTATCTCAGCCCCTTTCATACTGTGCTCCATTTCCCATTTGTTCCGTATGCCAATCGTTCTCTGCTTTGAACCAAATATTCACATTTTCTGTCTCTTTCCACTATCTCTCTCTCTCTCTCCTTCTCCCTCTCTCTCTCTCTCTCTCTCCCTCTCTGCCTATATCCAAGGCGCTCTGTCTTTCTGCCTCTCACTCTAACGCGCTCTCTCACCGTCTCTATATCTGTCTCTATTGCTGTCTCTTTTCATTACTCTCTCCCTCTCTCTCTCTCTCTCTTTTTCTGCCTGTAACCATAGCGCTCTTTCTTTCTGTCTCTCACTTTAACGCGCTCTCTAGCCGTCTCACCCTCTCTCTCTCCCCCCCTCTCTCTCACCTATCGTTAACATTCCGTAACTAATCTCTCTGTCTCTCTATCTCCCTCTCCTTGCAGGCTACGGCAACATTGCACCTCGCACAGCTCTCGGCAGGATTGTGACCGTGGCATATGCCTTCTTTGGCATTCCCTTGACGCTCGTTTATCTGAGCAGCACCGGCAGCATTCTGGCCAAAGTGGCACGCGAGGTGTTCTCGAAGGCTTTGTGCTGCTGCCTGTGCTCCAACTGCGGCTACTGCTGCTACGATGAGAAGCGCATGGCCGAGAAGGAGCGGCGCATGAAACGCAAGCGCCAGCAGGAGGAGCTGCGCAAGCAGCAGGCGGTCATGCAGGAGCCGTACTATGTGCGCGACGTCTACCATGCCACGCCCGAGAAGCAGCCGCCTCCAGGTGGTGGTGGCGGTGGCGGACAAGGTGGTGGTGGTGGTGGTGGTGGTGCTGGTGCTGCTGGCGGCGCAGGAGTTGGCGGTGCTGCTGCCATCTCAACGGGCGGCACACCCACTGGCATACCAGGTCTGGGCATGCCACCAGCACCGCCTCCTGGCGGCGGTACCAATGGCACAGACATCGATTCACTGAGCGCCAGCGAATCACGCGGCTCCATGCACGGCCTGAGCATTCTGGCACCCATTCTGCTCTGCTTCTCCATGATGATCATCTACATAGTGTTTGGAGCGGCGGTGCTCTATCGCCTGGAGAACTGGCCCCTTATCGATGGCATCTACTTCTGCTTCATGAGCCTCTCGACGATCGGATTTGGTGATATGCTGCCCGGACTGCGACGCGACTCGAATGCCACCACCTGGTTCTGTTCGGTGTACATCATGTCCGGCATGACGTTGACGGCCATGTGCTTCAATGTCATCCACGAGGAGATCGTGCATCGCATACGCATCGTGGTCGAGTTCAAGAAGGCGAGCAATGCCGCCGCCGCTGTTGGTGCCGGCGGCTCCATGTTGGATGTATCGCACGAGGATGGGAATCAATATTATATGCCCGCCTCCTGACACTATGAGAAGCGTGGCCATCTCTATCAGCGCAATCCCACCGAGGAGACACTGGTGACAGGTCAGCTAAGATTCATTTTTTTCGAAATTCTATGCCGAGCGCAATTTTAATAAACTTTCATTTTTTTGTGCTTTCAGCAGACACGCCCACTTCGCTGGTGCTGAAGGATTATGTGAACCACGAGCTGGTGCCCATCTTGACCATGGATCCGAATGGCTCACGTTTGGGCCTAGCTCAGCCGGCGCCCGTCTATGCGAATCAAACGGAAAATGCGCACGGCAGTCCGCTGCTCGATGGCCAGATGAAGCCCGGCGTCTATACGCTGGCCGAGGAAACGGAGCTCGAGCTGCAGGCCGTCCATACGGACACGCACGTGGAACGCGTCTAGAGGGCCCCATCCCAATCTACCCCCCAAAAACTCTCCCTAAAACGGCGGCTAGGTCGTTAGCGTTTAGGCTTAGTTCTTAGTCCTTAGCCAAGTCAGTTTAATGTGTAAAATTATCAAATACTAAAGTGTTTTTTTTTTCCTAATATGTGAATGTGTGTGTGTGTGAGTGTGTGTGTGTGAGTGTGTGTGTGAGAGTGTGTGTGAGAGTGTGTGAGTGAGTGTGTGGGCCATGCCCGGATAAATAACGAAAGAAAAACAAATGCCTAGCCCTAAGTTTGACTATCATTGTATATACGAAGGACAGAGAGAGATAGATAGAGAGAGAGAGAGAGAGAGCGAGCGAGAGAGCGAGAGAGAGAGAGAGGAAGGAAGAAAAGGAAAGAGAACAAGATAAAGAACAAGAAAAACTGCAAGAGAGAGCGAGCGAGAGAGAGAGAGAGAGAGAGCGAACGCTAGAGAGCGAGCAAGCAAGCACACACGCGAACGTGAAAGCGAGCGAGCGCGAAATAGCTTAAGCTCTAGAGCTAAAGCGAGATGGCACGAGTCGAGATGAGACATCAACATTTTCGTAGCATGTAAGCACAGTAAACTGATTACAAAGCAGCCGCCGCCAGAGATATGCGACAGTAATTAGTCAATGTAGTGAACAAAAACAAAAACAAAACAACAAAAATAAGTAAAATAAAAAGAAAAGATAAAAGAAACAAATATTAATATATATAGATACATATATAATTCAATATTGATGCGATACCAAATTCGTGAGATTCTCTCTTTGGCCAGCTGTAGATGTTAGCTTCTTAAGCATCTGCTGCAGCTTCGAACTCCAGCTGCAGCCTTGAGCTTCATTCAATTGTCAAAGTCTGGCAACGCTGGCACAATGTCTGCAGTATTAAGTTGTCTTTTTAAGTATTTTTTTTTTTAGCTAATTTATAGGAAGCTAAAATAGAAAATTTGATGTATTTATGAACATCATGCATTAATGTATCTAGCTATGTATTTATATAGATGTATATATATGTATGTGTGTGTGTATACACTGATGTATGTACGTATGTACACTGATGTATGTATGTATGTACACTGATGTATGTGTGTATGTATGTACACTGATGTATGTATGTATGTATGTACACTGATGTATGTATGTATGTATGTACACTGATGTATGTATGTAATCTGATGTATGTACATGCAGTGAGGTATGTATGAGGTATGTATGCACTGTGTATGCATGTATGTATGGCATTGATCTAATATACAATGATGTATGCATGTACATCAATGTATGTATCACTGATGTATGTACGCACAGTGATGTATATACACCAATTCATGCACATATTTATCAAAGTTACATACCTTTATGAAACTACATATGTACACTGATGTACGTATGTATGTACACTAGTAAAAGTATGAACATCATCAACATACTATGTGCTATATACAATGCATGTCAAGTATGTACATCAGCATATGTATACATAATTATCGATGTATGTATGTTAAGTGATGTACGTACATACATTTACATACATTTAAGGCATATTTTCATTCAATCAAGAAACAATTTTCAAAGCCTTCAGCTAAGCTTTTCTTCTGCAAGCGCCACATCAAACTTAAAGAAAAATACAAAAAAAAAAAAAAAACTATAAATATATTTATATATGTATACGTATGCATACATATGAATAAAAAATAAAAAACAAAAACAAAAAAATAGAAAATCGTGTAAGATCTTTCAACTTGCATAGAAATGCCCTTGAAGCATAAACAAAAAAATTTTATACGTAAACTCAAGCTTACATAGTTAAAATACTACTACTACCAAAAAATACTAAACAGAAAATACCGAAACTAAAAAAGAATCACAAAAAAAATGCAGAAAAAAATTAAATATATTAAAAGTAAAAAAATTAGCAAAACTACGCTATATATATTATATATAAATATAGATAAATGTTGTTGTTTTTTTTTTTTTTTTTTTGTATTGTAATTGTAAAACCTAACATTAAAAAAACAACTAAAAATAAAAAGCAGAAAAATAAGAAACAAAAATGCATATTATCAATGAATTTAAATTCATAAAACTTAAATAACGTTTAACACTCAAAACTTTGTAAATTGAATGCATGTTTGAATGTACCCAATTGTATATTTAAAACAACAAAACCCAAAAACAAAAATAAATAAAAAAAAAAAACAATGCATAAATAAAACTTAAATAAGTAAAGATGTTAAAGTGCTGGCGTGTTTTGACATTTGACAACAGTGGCCGGGGTTACAACAATTTTTTTTAATTTATACAAATTCATTAATCGCTTAAAAGTTCACAAATAATGTATTTATTTTAGTTTTTATTTATTAAATGCACAAATAGTATTAGTAGCGCCATCTATTGCAACGTATGCAGAGGTTCTCGCCCATTTTATACTAGCGCCCTCTATTGTTCATATTAATGCTGTGCACTCGCTCTACGCTGTTGTGCTAACGCCAGCTTTTGTTCATATAATGCAAAATACACACAAGCGAAGCTATGCGAGTGCCAGCTATTGTTCATTTTATTTGTTGCCACTTTGCTGGCGTCATCTGCCGCTCATATTAAGCAAAGGGCATTGCTTAAACAAACTTAATTGATTCAATAGATGTATTCATGCATATTTCTTAAGTAATTAATATATTTAGTTCGCATCATGAATTTGTGTCCAGCTGATAATACAGCTGTTAAAATTCTACAATTGTCAGTAAAGGCGTCAGCAAACGATCAGCTATCATTAATAATTCAGCGCCATCTGTTGTTATGCGGCTGAAAATTACAGCACGTGCTTTGGCGCGCACTTTTAAATATAGGAAAACAATTTTTGACCGTGGCACGAATGTTTGCCCGAATAATTGAATATAAACAGGTATGTGAATTTGTTATTAACGCTGTTTAGCAACAATTATGAGTGCAGATCGAGCTAAAAGCGTTCACACTCCAGTTTCCAGTTGGCCGGCAGGCCAAACAAACGACGCCATCGATTTGTTATTAACAATTTAACCTTCAGCAAATTATCATTAATATGTGAGTGCTGGCGATTTGTTTATTCGATTTCGATTCTTGGCTGTTTGTTGTTGTTGTTTATTTTTTGTGTTCACTTTTTGTTCGGTTTCGTTTTCCATTACAAATTTGTGATAAGCAACACGAAATCGTTTATTTGAAACTATGTAAATGAACGGAGCTCTTAGCCTGATATACATATGTATGTACATATGTATGTATGTATTTGTACGTACGTATATGTATGTACATATATGTGTTTATATGTATGTACATTACATGTGCCGCAAGCAAAATAACAAAAACTTGATTGAACTTATATAATAATTATTTCAAGAATCTCTGAAAGAAAATAAAGAAGTTGGGAAATTTCTTTTAGTTGATAGAGGTGCACATGTAGATACATACATACATACGTACATATATACATATATATATGTACATACGTGTCCAACCATAGATTATCGACGCAGTTGCTGTTCGTTGCAGTCGCTGCCGAAAAGTGGCTGGCCTTACCCATACACGCACACACGTATATATATATACTCACCTCACATACATATGTATACATGTGCATATTTACATATCCACACGTGTGCGTAGTTACATACGCACATACATACATACATATATTGTGTGTTTTTTTTTTTTTGCATATGTTTGTACGCACAACAAACTTGTATTTAAAAGCAACAGCAACAACGAAAATACACTCAGATCATGCTGAAAAAATGCGTAAATACAAACATACATATGTATGTACATACATACATATGTATATCACTTCTGGCTGCTTGTTCTTACACAACGCACACACAGTACAAATCTCTTCCTCTCTGCCCCAGCCATTGCCATGGCTCTCTCATGATCCACCGGCATACGCGCACACACACACACATACACTCATAAATACAGAGAAGACTAACAGAATTGAGAGTGTGTTTAGTTGTTGCGTGCAGCTCTCTCCCATGCGAAATGCGCACTAATTGAGGCAGCACGTCGCCAAATACAAAAAAGAAACAACAACAACAGCAATCAAATAATTTCAAACGGATTTTCATAGCTTTGTCTGTAAGTAGCAGCGATCAACAGAGTATGTAATTATATACATACATATAGATATATGTGTATGTAAGTATGTATGGGAATGTGTGCATGTAGCAAATGTCACATTTAGATTAGCAAAAAGATAATGTACTCTTACACAAAGTATATAAAATTAATTACTATTGTTAAAATAAATCAATCAAGCTAAGCACTGGAAACCAAATACCCTGCTGAGCGTAACCAATGTAAACGGGATCGGTTTTTTTTGCGTCTGTTGACATTGCGATGCCGCAAGAGCGCAAACGATGAAAGAGCTATTGAACGCTTAAGAGCGCCAGATAACGTGAGAGTGAGACAGTGGCAGGGAGGAGAGCGCACGCGAGCGAGCGAACGAGCGAGCGAGCGTTGGTGCCCTATGGCTGTTATTGTGTGTTCGGATCTATGTATGTATGCGTTCGTGTGTGTTTGTTTGCATTGTTGTCGTTTTGTACGCTGTTGCTTTATTTTATTGCTTTTTATTAATCACTTGTACATTTGTTATTCAACTATTTAGCTGCTTAGATGAAAAGAAAAACAACAACAGTGACGACAACGACGACCTGACCAATACCTGGAACACATACTCGTCACAGCAATCTACGCGACGAAGAGCAAAATATATCAAACTCAATAGTAGAAACAAAAACAAACGCCAACGAAGAACGATGACAGAGTAAAAAAAAAAAAAAAAAAAAAAAAAAAAAAAAGAATAAAAAGTGAAAAAGACAAACTGCCTCAAAACGACAATTGAGTCTCGGGCAGCAAACCAATTCAACTAAAAAATACTAATAAAAATAATAATAATAATAATTTGCTTTTTTTTTTTTTTTACATAAACATATATTAATTTTAGATTTTTACTATTATTACACCAATTATTGTGTGCTCACATACTTACATATGTACATATATCTACATGTATGTATGTAAGTGCATTAACACATGTATTTAATGCAAACAAATTTAAAGTGTTCACCCACCGTCCACCGCCCAACACACGCCCTTCGCTCGACTAAAGCAGACACAGCTACAACTACAGCTACAGCTATAGCTACGACAACAACAACAAAACAAAACACGAAATCGACAGCACGACCTCACCGACTCGCCGATTCACACAAACAAACAGACAAACATATGTAGCACGATTTACAGTGGTTAACACACTGCTAAAGCTTAGCGCGAAAAGAAAACACAACTTGATAGGCTGTAAATATGTATATTTATGAATTTCGTGTTAAAAAAAAAAAGATATACATATATATACATATATAATATATAAAAGAAAAAACAGCAACAAATACCCATATGGTCGTTATTCATTTTATTTGTAATTCTTATGAGTAAGCCTTTGAAAGTCAATTGCACTACACACTGGCGACACTGTGCACCGTTCGAGCTGCTTCTAAAGCTTGTCAACGATTTTTAAACGCTTTCTCTCTCTCTCTCTCTGTGTGTCTATGCTCTCTCTATTCTACTCACCATCGCTACTAGCAGCACTAAGATTGTTTTACAATTTTGGTTTTGCTTGCCTAATTTCTGTGTTCCTTTTTCATCTGTTTTTGATGTGTGTGTTAGTAGCAGAAGAAGTCTATCAACGACGTCGCGACGTCTCGACTCTTATAAGCAATGGTATGTGTATGTGTGTGCGACATGTACAGACATGCACGTGTTGCCGCACACATTTCAATCTCTCTCTGTGCAATATAGTATGCAAGTGATATTGTATGTACATATGTATGTATGTAGTATTTTTGATATGCTTTAATATGATTACATGAAAGCTATGGAATAGATTTATTTCACACTCAAAATCAAATTATAAATTATTTATCCATCAATGACCTACATATGTATTTCTCTGCAAGAATTGTTTGCAGAGCGTCTCAATTAATTATGTACATACATACATATGTATGTGTGAGACTTTTGCATAAATACATATGTATGTATGTATGTACATATGTATGCATGTATGTAGGGTATTTGGGATTCGATGGTCCAGTGCGCTGATTGGATTCTTGCTGAATGTATTTACATACATACATATATAAGCATGTATGTATGTATGCGCACATGTTTGTATGTATGTAAGCGTGCATGCATGTGTACAAAAGCTTTTCTTTTGCATTCTGTTTTCATTTTCATTGAAATTTAATACAGTCGGTGTCTCGAGACAATTTTGTTGTGCGTATCTTTTGATTGTTTGTTTGCCGTTGCTATTGTTTTTGCTTTTGTTTTTGTGTTCGTTTTGTTTCTGCCTTTGCTTTTGCTTGCAGCTATTTGCATAGATTTAGTCTTGCTGTAAATTGCAAATACAACCTATTAGAAATGGACGAGCTGTTGCCGTGCACACACGTATGTACATATGTATGTACATATGTACATGTGCATTATCTACTATGCAACTGTGTGTGTGTATGCACACAACAATGTTTTTTCTTTTTTGCTGTTGCTGTTTCTGTTTCGACTGTTTGCTTTATTGCTCCACTTCTGCTTGTGACTTTTTAGTGCCTTGTCGCGTCGCGTCGCTGTTATTTGATTTTCACATTTTTCTTTATTTTTGGTATCACATGATTATACAAACACACATACATATGTATGTACATATGTATGTATGTGTGCATGAGTATTTGTGTGTGTGTGTGTGTGTGTATAGTTTAGGAAAATGCCATTTAAACATTTCGGTCTACGTTCACGTTTTTGGGGTTGAGTAAGTGATCTGTGTTGATCTCCACATTTGTCGCTGTCTGCCTGCACGGCACACTGTGGTGACGTAAAAGATTGCCTTCGCTCGGTTTGCCTTTGCGTTATCTTGACGATACACGCATTTTCGTTTATAAATACATACATACATTCGTACATACATATGTACATGTTTTATTTTTTTCATCACGTGTTGACGGCGCAGCGTGACTGTTCCTAGATTCGTAACATTATCGTCACTACTGGACACACTGTGCTCGCTCAACACGCGCTGTGCGTGTACATATGTGAGAGCGTAGTGTATGAGTATTGTTTTTTTTGCTTTTGTTTTTGTTTTTCGCAATTTTTTTTTTTTGCGTTTGTGTGGTGTGTTAGCTTTTGCACGCTCTCACGCAGTCGATTCATTGTTATGCACCTGTTTTACTGTTTATAGTTTTCTCTCCATCACTCTCTTCTCTCGCTCTCTTTGTGTTGTGGCTTGTTCTAACTGGGTTTTGCTGCTCTTGTTGCCGCTCTTGAAATTCCCATGCATTGCAATTTCCAATCCCGTAATTTCACTTGCTTATTGGATTTGAGCGTGTTGTATAACTCCATATCCGCTCAGTCTGTATTTCACCAGAGCGATAGCGGGAGAGAGAGAAAGAGAGAGTCCAGAGTGACCGCATGGGGACAGTAGCGTCTAAAACTGTGAGTAAACAATTTTGGAGGCCGCTCTTATCATGCCAATGCGCGCGCTCTCCGGTTCCACTCTCTCTCTCTCTCTATTTATCTTTCACTGTTGGTCTCCCTCTCTACTTTATAATGCGCTCAGCGTGGCCCACATAATTTTTGTTTGTTAGTTTTTCTGCTTCTTATATGCAGTCGCAGTCGCACTCACTGTCTCAGCTAATGCCGCTAACTCTGACTCTCTGCCTCTTTTCGCTTAATTTGTTCTATTTTTTATATACAAACACACACATTAATATGTAGGTATAATGTATATGTACATATGTATATGTATGTATTTTTAAACATATTTAGGTACACATACGTACATACATATGTGCATGTATGTATGCCTTTATATATTTACTTTTGGCCGGCCACGTTAAAAAATTCACTTTGGCCAAAACCGGCCGGAAAACGGGCATACAACAATTCCAATTAGAGTAAAAGCCGCCACCGACGTTTCAATTACGTGAGCGTCGCAAAATGTTTTGCCGTTGTGTGCGACGCTTCTGTCGGCGTCGGCGTCGGCGTTGCCAACGACGCCAGCTGCAGTACGAAAATGGCAATGGCAAATCATGAAAATTTGTATAATTGAGTGGCAAAACGATAAGAACTCGTGCTATTATTGTTGTTGCTTATCGGCTGGCTTTCTTTTCACCATTGTTGTTGTTTGTTGTTGTCGCAATAGTAGTTGCAGTAGTAGTAGTAGTAGTAGTAGTAGTAGTAGTAGTAGTAATAGTATTAGTAGTTGTTGTTGCTGTGTCTATTCTAGCCACACTTTGTGCTCTACTCAGCTTATGCTTTGCTTTTTGTTTTGTTTGTTTTTACATCGGCAAAGACCAGTGCAAACACAAACACAAACACATTGACAAATAAAAAGCCGCTCTCTTCATTGCTATCTCTCTCTAATTAACACGTTCACATTACAATTCATTTTCATTAATAGTGCGACGTGGAACAAGTGCGTCGCCTTTTGCCCCACTGTCGACTCGCCTTGCCTGCCTGCCTGCATACGTATGTATGTGTGTACATACATGTACGTATGTACATATGTGCATGTCTTCTTTCTGCTCGAGAATGCGCATGTGTCTGTGTTTTGTGTTTGCGAGTATGCGTGCGCGATTCGTGATCAAAATTAGAGCGCAACACACACGCAGCGTAGAAGCAGTAACGGCATTTCAGTTTCCACTTTGTTTTAGTCATTGCCCACGAATATGGCGAGCAAAGGAATAGATCATAAGCAATTCTAAATTAAATGAACAGTTGCTATTTATTTTTAACAATTCACAAATGCTAATAATTTGAATTTTGTTTGATCAAACTTTTTAAAAGTGAAAATCATTGAACAATAAACAATAATCCCAACTACAAGCATTTTTAAAACAATATTTTCAAAAGCTTCGTGCTTGATATGCACTTTGCGTTTTTGTTTATTGTTAGCATACCTAGCCTAAATCAACTAACTGCCGATACATTGTGCTAAAGTAGTAAACAATATATGAGGGAAGATGAGCGCGAGCGAGAGACAGATAAAGAAGAAGCAAGATAGTGACAGGGGGCAGAGAGACACATACGCGCAAAGCTGGGAGAGTGACAGTGAGAGCGAGAGCGAGAATGAGAACAGGCGATGATTGTTGTCATCGACGCTGTTTTGTTATTTGCGGGCGGGTGTCGATGGGCAATTCAGCGTCAGACGCGAACGATGGCGTCGTCTGATGTTGCGGTTGTGTTCGTGTGATTGACTTTTTTGCCTCTCAGCGTGTGACACATGTGCACATATGTATACATATACGCATATACATACATTCATATGCATGTATGTATGTATATGTATGCATACATATCGTTTTTATGGTGTACACAAATTATTTTTATAAATACTATTACCTTCCAATATATATTTTTCATATGTGTTCAAAATATCCATATACATACATTCAAATACACATACATATGTATGTACTTATGTATAAAAATATATGTATGTATGTATGTATGTATGTACTTTCACACGACAAATCGTTTTGGTAGAGTAAACGTCTATACACATGTATGCACATACATATGTACATACATACATACATACATATACATATACGATATCGATAGATATCAGAATTATATTGAAATTGGAGTATAACAACGTTATTTCTTTCAATGGAAATTTAAAGATGTATGTACATATATGCATACATATGTACATACATACATATATGTATATAACAAATATATGTATTTTAAAAAAAGAATATGTAATATAAATATATGTACATATGTATGTATAATTTTAAAAAAATATTAAATACACATCATTAATAATTTACTATGTTCCAGACATTATATTCCTTTACGAAATATAATAAATAAATGTATACGAAACAGCGTCCATGAATATAAATATAAATGTATGCATATATGTATGTATATACATAACTATGTATAAGCGTGAAGTGTTTATAATTATTTATATAAGCTTTGTCGATCGAAATCTTTTAGCAAGCATCTAGTCCCACTGTGCAGCACAAAGTACAACAACAAATAAGCACACTTGAACTAACTGTAAGCGATCCATGCTGTTGCTACTTCTTCGTTTTCTGCCAAAAACAAAAACCATGTGTTTGCCACGCGCTTTGATCTTGCTCTTTTGCTCTCTCTTACGCTCTTTGGAAATTAACTCATGCACACGAACGCGATCGCACACACATGAGCGAAATGCCTAAAGAGCGCCGTCATATGTTTTTGTATGTGCGCTGTGGTTGCTTGCTTGCGTTAGTATGCGTGCGTCGAAATCACATAAACAAGATTTTGTTTTTGCAATTAAAATGCAAATAATTGTGAGTGTCATTTGTGTGTTTGAGCAAATGAAATTTGCTAAAGGCGGCAACAGCAAAATTCCAATGCTTCAAATGAAACAATCTGGCGTTGCGGTTGTTGTCAGTTTACGTCAATGTGTTGACAAGTTGCAACAACAGCGTCATAAACAGCAGCTAAAACAACAACAAACAGAAAGTCTAGCAGCGGGAGCACCAGCACCAGCACACGCACTCTCTCTTGCTCTCGTTCTCAGTTAAAAACACGCACACACACACATAAACATACACGTAATCAGGTAGAGGGCACAACCAAAGCCTACTACTACGGTAATTCTTACAGTCGCACTGTGGGCAAATTTTTGTATTTCACACGAATTCAAACTTCAGTGATTACCAGCATATTCAACAAAATTTTCTGTAAAATATCACAATGTAAATGGAAATGATAATTGAATTTGAATTAATAAAATAAACTGAATGCATAGCCCAGCAGACAGCAGACAGCAGACAGCGAGGTGAACTAAGCCCATTGTGAGTCGTTTACGACTACGCCGCGTTTGCCGCCTTGTGCCTTTCGTTCTATGTTTTGTTTCGTTTCGTTTTTCGTTCCGTTGCCGACACTGTCGGAGTTCTGTGAATCTCATTCATTTTGCATTGTGCCTTTCAGCGCAACGGACGTGAGGCGTCGTTAGTACATTTGGAAATAAATTGAACAATAATCATATTTAAAGCAATAGTAAACGAAAACCTCACTAAAGCTAATTCTGATGACTTTGATTTTAGATCATGTGCAGACATAAACGTTAAATATACCAAAATAAGAATTTTTTTGTTGCCTACTTGACTACTTTTTTTTTCTTAATTGTTTGCTATTCGACTTTCGCCGTCTTTGGCAAATTTTTTGTGTGGCGGGTTCGCGTGCAGTGTTAATTAATTGGTCGATACAACGACTCAACAGAAGTAAGCGAACAACAAACAACAAACAAAATCCAAAAAGTGCGTAAAAAGGTTAGCAAGTGCCGCCCACAACAAAGCGAAAGATAGCGAGCAGAGAGGAGATAAGCAAAAAGAATCCAATCAGCGTCGCTGACGTTGCAGCGTGAGAGAGGAACAGCGAAGCTGGCTCTGACAGCAACAACAACAACAACAACAACAACAACAACAACAAAACGTGAGTGCAAAATGCAAAAAAAGAAAGAAGAAGAAAAACAAATACAAAGAACAAAAAACAAACGTAAATAAATTCAATAATAACAAAACGTGCTGTGTACATATATAATTTTTAAATATTTTTTTTTTCGTTCATATATGTGTGCGTGTTAATACAAAAACTTGGTCACATCAATAAAAAAAAAAAAAAGAAAAATATATTGTATATATATTTAAAAGAAACAAAATTGCTGCTGCTACTGTAGCTGTAGCGTGCTGGCAGAGGCGTCGACCCCCGCGTCTCTTTGCGGTTTGTTTTCGTTGCTGTAAATGTGACGCCCCCCCGCTGCAGTGAGTGGCCCGCAGCAGACGCGCACGTCGGCGTCGGCGTCGGCGTCGATGCCAGCGCACAGTCAGCAACAATTGAAATTGAAATGCAACTGCAAACGATCAGCTCTCTTGGTCGTTGCTGGGGGGTGGTGGTGTGAGGTGGTCAGCAATTATTGTCGCCCGCATTTGTACGTTTTGTTGCTACAGTGTCGTCCGCCACGATGTGCCTGTCCCGCACAGAGCGTGAGCGCGCGAGAGAGGGAGAGAGCGGGAGCGAAAGCCATGCTATATTTTGTTGTTCTTTGCGTCTTTGTTATAATTTATTTGCTGCGCATAATATTCTAAAATGAATATTTTGCTTTTAAAATGTTTCAAACACATACATATACAAAATTATATCATCTATTTGCACGCACACTATTGCATGCACGACACATGGCATGCCCAGTGACAGATCTCGTAAAAAAAAAAAAAAAAAAAAAATGCTTACGCATTGCATTTACGTGTGACGTATGTATTTAAATATATTTGTGACGTCACAACGTACAGAAATTATATTTGGGTCATTTATTAGAATAAGTGAATGCATGCATACGATTGGCAACGAAATCATCAAAATGAAATCACATGCAAATCGAGTTGGACTAGAAACTGTTTATATATTGATTAATAATTGATTTGCATTCGAATTCAGAATTCAGAATTAATGCGATGTACAGTGGCGGCGCATCCCAATCGGCGTCTTCGGTTTCAGTTAGTTATTATTGTTGTCGTTGTCGTTGTTGCCGTTACGCGCTCGCAAGAGAAATAGTGTGCTTCGTTTCTCTTTGCCTCTCTGAGCAATGTCTGCGTCAGCAGGAAAATACATTGAAATATAGCGACAGTGTAGCGTTGCGACGTCAACGTCTGCGTTGGCGTCCCTTGACGACGCCACACTGCTCGTGCATTGTAAATTGTTTGGCTATTTGCTATTGTTGTTGTTATTGCGATCAGCCTATTATGGATTTGCATTATTGCGATTCGCTCGCAGCTCTCAATTTTTGCCAACATTTGACAGTGAGTACGAGAGAGAGGGAGAGAGAGTGTGTGTCACATAGAGAGATATATATAGAGAGGGAGATAGAGAGAGCGTCGAGCATCGAGAGTCGTGTCATATTTGTATTTGTTGATTCGTTTTGACGTAGCAGGGTTTAAAATTTATGATAAAGCGACCTCGTCATTGTCTGACTTCTGCTTAAGCATCGGGCAGAAGAAGGAGAACAAGAAGAAGAAAATAAAAAAAATTTTTGTGTGCAATTAGCATGCAACAACAAAGAGAGATTATGCAATGATAAAGATAACTTAAGCTTTGTCTGCGTGTGCTTAAAAATCAATTGGAAATTTCTACAACGCCCCCATTAAAAACTAATTGAATACAAATACACACACACACACACACGCACACACATACAAGGCATAATATATTTGACATGACGTCTACGAAAGGGATTGAAGGCGGTTACAGTTATAGACAGAGGGAGAGTGTGAGAGTAGGAGAAAAAGAGCATCGCACGCATAGGCAGGCGACGCTTTTGCTGCCCACCCACTCGGCACCAAACTAGCGACGTTTCCTCGTCTCGCTCTCTCTCTAGCTCTTTCTCGCTCTCGCTCTTTTGTTGACGCTATGACTTTGCACCTCACTCATTTTGTGTGTGTGTGTGTGCTGTGTGCTGTGTGTGTGCGTGTGCTGTGTCTTGGTGCTTTTTTTGAGAACCTTGGCAAAGGAGGGAAGCAATAGGCGGCAACGGTAGTGGCGTTGACGCTGCTGCCACTGCTGTCGCTGCCGCCGCATGTGGCCGCCGCTGTTTTGTTGATTACATAAAAAATGAAAATAATTATGTATGTATGCATTTAGCTCGCACAGTACATATGTATATACCTACATACATACAAAAGCAGTAGCAAAAAAAAAAGAACTTTGTATTGTTAGCGCGATAAGATATACATACATACATACACACAGAGTCATATATGTACATATGTATGTATATGACGATTGCCCGCAAGTGTGCGTGCATGTGTGTGTGTGTGTGTGTGTGTGAGCGCGAAGCAACAACAATAACAACGCGAACGATGCGCAAAATGCAAACAAAACTAAAAACTACAGAAACTAACAGAAGCAGCGCAGCAGCAGCAGCAGCAGCAGCGGCAACCGGCGACAACTTCTCGTGTGCGACTGTTATACAACAACAGTAATAGAAACAACAACAAAGACAAAGACAAAGACAGAGACAAAGACAAAGACAGCGACAATGACAACAACTGTTAAGCAAAAGAAATTTGACAACAAAGCGCACCAGGCAAAACACTGAGCACTTGATCAGTTGAGGATACCCTTTTATGGTGCATGCGACAAAAATATCAATAAGAAAAATAAATAAAAATAAAAAAGTAATTACAAATACGAAATTCAAATACTTTCTAATAGCATTTGTATTTATATATTTTATATAGAAATATACAATTTGCAATTTGCATGTTAAATAATAAAAAAAATAAAAAAAAAACGTATAATTTGTCTTTCTAGTCTGCATAATAAAAGAACTGAGCTGTTATCACAACTGATCTAGTTAAGCGCGATGAGCATCTAACGCATATAGAATCATATGCACATACATATATATATATATACATATGTATAGATATATGTACATATGTATATATGCTTGTTTACACGCAGATTATTTCTTATTTTCCGGATGTAAACCCCGTACACATAAACCATTTACTAATTCATTCTCTCTCTACCCAGTGAGTTCCAGTTGTGGGCTGGTTTTTTTTTTTTATGACAACTCTGATCTTCATGCAGATTAGTTTATATACATATATACATACATACATATGTACATCTGTTCACAGACACGTTAGATAGACAGTAAGTAGTTCAGTTTGTAGTTCAGTTGTTCCTGCATTGAATTATTTCAAATGTGCTAATTGACTAAAAACGTTTATCGCGCTCTATTTCTCTACCTCTCCCTCTCTCTCTCTCTCTCACACTCTCTCGAGTAAGTTTGATTGAAGAGCGCCGAAAAGCCAACAATTTTATACCTTTGAAAAAAAAAAAAAAAAGAAAAAAAAAATGTGATTTAGATGTTGAAGGTTTCTTCAATCTTGTTGCCAACCAAGCAGAGAAACACTTAAAAAAAACGTATGCTTGAGTAGCATAAAGATTTGTTGTTGTTATTAACTGTACTTCGTAATATTCATTTCATCTTAATTTATACTTAAATTTGTATTATTTTCTTAAAATTATTTAAAAAGCAAATTGAAATTGTTTCAAATATGTTTCGACATTTTTGTCGGCTGCACCATCATTAGGTTCTCGCGCGGTTATGATTCCTCGTCCCTCTAACGGTAAATATAATCGATGTGCAAAAGCTCTTGTGCGTCTACTTCCTTATGTGTACCGTTATCAGCATTATTTGTTGCTATTGTTGTTGCGGTTGCTTTACTTGTTGTAGGTGCTGCAGATGATTATTTTTTGTTGTTGTTTGTTGGCTATATTTAGTTATATTAATTGTGGTTGACCTAATTTGTTGTTGTGCCAGCAAATTGCTTGGCCAAAAGACTCACACACACACACACACACACACACACACACAAATACACTCACTCACACACACACAGAGGCATGCACACGTAAAGGTTTATTTTGTGAACGTCGAAATCAATTGAAATTGAAAATTGCCCAAGAACTGTCACTCAAAGGATAGTGTAAAGCGTGACAAGCGGGCAAGGGGATAGTGGGTGGAGCGGGGCAGCATACTGCACTCTTCATCTCTCTGCTCACTTCAGCGCTTGGCAACAGAGCAGTCACGAAAGCAAATTTAAATAAAAAAAAAATACAAATGCGACTGTGAATTCAACCAACGCAACGCAAAGCGCGTGCTCTCACTAAATGCCAAAGCAAAAACAAAAACAGAAAAAGAAAAAAGCAAAAACAATACAAATAAAAACAAAAACAATAAGAACAACAACAAAGATATGCTTATTTTTAGTTGACGATTTTGTTTGATGCGCTTTTTTTTAGATTTTCGTAGCGGCTGGTGCTGCGACCGCCGCTGTTGCTGCATTCGCCTTGTTGCTGCTGCTGTTGCTGCTGCTGCTGCTGCGATTGCACTTTTTCCTCCCTCCTTTGGCGCAGCGCCCCCAAAAAAGCCGGCAAAAGTTCATTTCGCTCTCAAACAGATGTGAGCGCACGCTCTTGCGCTCTCTGGCATTCGCTCTCGCTCGCGCTCGTTCTCTTCACTTCCAACCTCTTGCGCTCTTTGCATATGACACTCACTTCATCTGTCGCTTTCGTTTGCTTTGTTTTTATTTTTGTTTTTGTGCGTGAATAAAATAAATATATAATTTATTTTTAACAAAGAGAGTCAATAAGAAGACAATACTGTTTTTCAATTTTCCTTTCCGCCTGGCTAAAATTAAATATGCTAAACACAACAACAACAACAACGACGACGACATCAAATATAAATGCTTGTGCTGCATTTGGCTGAGCTTTTGCTGTCGCTACCATCGCTGGCGGCGTCGCTGCTTGCGTTGTTGTTGTTGTTAGCTTTTTTTTTCAGATTTGATTTTTTGTTGCTTTAGCTTTTTGGCTTCTTGTATTTCCTGCTGCGGTCGCTGCTTTGATGCGTTGGCAGCGCACGTGTTGACGCCAGCGTTTTAGTTAGCACATTCCATTAAGTAAGTTCATTATTCATTAATTAATTCAACAAATTTTGACTTAATTTAGCTAATACGCAACAAACGTGTATGTGTACATATTAAAAAAAAAAAATTAAATACATATGTATATACATATACATACATATATTTATTTATAAACAAATGTAATCAACAACAACAACAACAATGTTTTTGAAAGAGTGTATCAAAGCTGCTGTCAGTATGCCCTTTCCTATTTACGCATGAGCTGGTCTATCTTTCTCCCTCTCTCTCTGTCTGTCTCTTTCAATTGAGTCATACTATGGCCTTACCCAAACAGCTGTTTGTTGTGCTTTTGTTGTTGGTCTGATCCTTTGAGTAAAGCGCAACAAAAATAGTTTGTAAAACTCGTCAATAAGGTCGACGCCGCTGCTGACGCTGAGTCGTTTGTTTTGTTGTTTTTGTTGTTGTTTCTGCTGCTGCTCAGCTTTCAATAAATGGCAATGTCATGCGCCAACGCTCCTACACACATACATACATACATATGTACGCGCAACGGCGTCTATCTATTATTGTGCTCTCTCAGCTTTCTGCTGGTTAAATCTAGCTTTCTTGTTGTTGTTTACGACGCGCTTTTGACTTTGTGTGTTGCATGCCGGCTCTCTCTCTCATTGCAAACTTACGTGCCTTTGTTACGTTTTGCGCTCGCGAGCGTGCAAGTGTATGCTCTCTCTCTCTTTCTGAGTGCGTGTGTGTGCTTGTGTGTGTCTGTGTGTGTACGGGGCTCGTTTCGGCATTTCATTTGCTGGCGCTGCCGCCGTTTCGCTTCATTCGTTTGTCTGCTCGCGTGCTTTACAGTTGAAATTGTGCGAGGCCTCGAAATAAAAAGGCGAATTTACAAAATTTGAAGATATCACTTCTCAGCTAAACTAACAAAAAAATAAATAAAATCACAGAAAAGTTCAATTCATTGTTGTGTGTGCCAAATGTTTAGAAAACATTTTGAGTTCGTCTAGTGCAAAGGTATGTGGATCATTTGCCATACATATACATATGCATATGTGTATACATATGTGTTGAAGTGTCTTTGTGTGTGTGTCAGTGGCCATAGGAACGTGAGCTTAAGCAAAGAGAGAATGCCAGAAAAAGAGAGCGTTTAAAGTGAGAGTCATGACTACGAAAAAAAAAAAAAAAAAAAAAACAATAACAAAAATATGCGATGATTTGCAGTTGTTGGTTTTACATGATTTTACATTTAATTTTATAAATAATTTTATATATATACATATATTCATATAAATATATATGAATAAATATATATTTATTTATTTTGTTTTTGCTTTTCTAATCTGTGTCTCGATTTCATAATCCGCATGCTCGAAATATACGAATTTCGCAAAAGCAACGGAAAGTATAAAAATACATAGAAAAATAATAAAAACCACGTTGAAAAGTCAGTGTCTGTGTGTGTGTGTATGGAAGAGAGGGAGCGCGGGCGAGAGAGCGAGCAACGCTGTCGCCGTCGCTGTGTGCGTATGTGGGAGAGTGAAAGCTCATATTGAAAGAGCGCAGTTAGCTGAACTGTAGAGCATTTACTTGTTTTGTTTTTTTTTTTTTTTTTTAATGAATTTATAGTAAAGTACATAAATGCTAATTTAATTAATGTAAAAAAAAAAAGATAAATAATATTTGTTGCGCAAATATTTTGATTGTCTTTGTTTTAAAAAGGCAGAATATGTGTTAAGCAAAAACAGTGATGAAAACAATAACACTTGCCTTGGCTCTCTCTCTCGCTCTCTCACACACACACACTTGCACACTCAACAAGCAGGCAGCTAAGAGCACAACAACACATTCAAAGCGGCCTTGTCGCCTCGCTGTGTGTTGCTGCCTCTCTTTGGCGTTCGTTTACTTATTTATTTATTCATTTTTCAAGTTGTTTATTATTATTATTCGTTTTTTTTTTTTTTTTTTTTACCTTTTATTTATTTTTATTCTTGTTACATATGTATTTATTGTAATTAATTTGATTTCTTTATTATTTTTATTATTATTTTATTAGTTTTTTTTTTTTTATCAGTTGTGTGTGTGTTTTTAAAAAATATTTTTTTTATATACATATCTGTATATATATATGTATATATATTTTTTATTTCTTATGTCTGTCGAACAGAGCCTGCATATGTAGCGTATACGTAATATACAATTGTGCGACCCAACTTGAAGGCATCACACAGACACGCACACGCACACATAGGCGCACGTTTATGGTGTGCTGCATATACATATACTCACCAGCCCACACATACATACATACATACACACAAATACATATAGCGAGCTGTTTGCATGGGGGGTTACGTATACGCCGCGTGGTCGCCGACAATTTTTTTCGTTGTTTGTTGTCTACTTTAGCTAAAGCTCGAGAAAATTCTAAACTACAATGCACACGTGTGTGTGTGTGAGTAAAAAGTAAACACAATTACACTCGATAAATGCATAATTAAAAGTGTATATAGATAGATATAAATACATATATTTATATGTATATGTATATGTATATGTAATATTATTATTAAAAATTAATGTATTTATTTTGTATGCAATTTGATTGTTTTTCAAAATTAATTATTATTTGTATTATTCTGTCATTTTTCATTACATTTAATTTCGATCATTTTTGTTTATATTTCACCAACACAAACACACACGCAAAACATACACACAAAACACACACACACACACACGTGCACACATAGGCATAGTACAGTAAAACGGTTTTTGGGAATGGGAGAGCGGGAGCGCATGTCATTGGACGCCATTAAAAGCTCTCAAAAAATGCTTGGCCAGCTGTTGTTGTTGAAAATATTATTGTTGTTGTTGTTGATGGCGTTGGCGTTGGCGTCGACGGCGTCGCTGCCGGAAATATGCAAAGCTCTGCGTCTAGCGTGAGCGCGCACTCACTCTCTTCGTCTCGCGCTCTCTGTCGCTCTTTGATTTGATTACGTGAACTGTTTGGCTATTTGTTATTATTTATATAGAGAACGATCGAAATGGCAATAGATAAATGAAAGCAGCAGCAAAGTGTTGCGCCTGCTCTCACGTCCTACAGTTCTTCAGCTTCCTCTTCCTCATCATCCTCTCTTGTTATTATTATTATTATTCTTATTAATATGTACATATGTGTGCGTTTGTCATTGTGTGACAAACCCGCAGCCGACGACGTCGGCCACTATAACCCACTCCCTCCCTCAGCTGATTGTCTCACGTTTATTTTTTTTTTTTCACTCTTTCGATTTAATGTTGAATATTTAAAGAGGAAGCAGTTCATTTACGCCTATCCCTTAAAGCATTGCTCTCAAATGGGACAACAAAAACAACGGTACTTAGTTGTATTTGTGGTCTTTATGTGATTACCATGCGGTTAAAGTTGTATGTAAATATATGTATGTATGTACATACATATGTATAAATAAATGTATATATGTATGCATTTATACTTAATTATATAAACAAATAAATTGATAAATGTGTATGAATGATTCATCTAAAGTACAAAGCGCGTGTTATGAGCAGCAGCAGCAGGTACAGTTTAACCAACCGCATTTTACTCTGTTGTGCTGATGCTTCTTCTTCTTCTTCTTCTTCTTTTTCTTCCGTTCACATTAACAATAATTACAACAAAAACAAAAAATAAGAATAATAATAATAACAAGAACAAGAACAACAGCGCAGCCGCTGCAATAAAAGCAGCATAGAAAGGTCCATAGGTCACACAACAGAAAGTGAACAGCCGGCAGGCAGCGCTGCAGCAGCAACCTCAGTTGACGTTTCTAGAACGAAAAACTGACAACTGATGCGCGGCTACGGCTACGACGGCATCAGCAGCGAAGCGCAAAAGCTGTGACTACAACGGCTCAAAATGACGCCGCTCTTCGCTTTCTGGTTAACGGCGTTCTCTTCCATTCGTACTCTTTACATTTGAAGCGAGCTAAGCCTGAAAAACTGCGCCGCTTCAAAATAAACAAAAACATAATGTAAAAGCAGATAAACAACAGAGCGGCAGAATGTGTGTGTGAATAAGAGACTAGCAAAGAGCTGTTATTTCTTTATGTTTTTGGCACACGTCACAACGGCAGCTCAAATTGCTTGCAATATGTGTATATGTACATATGTGTGCGTGGATGTTTGTGTACAAATTGCAATATTGTAGCTTTTGCATGTAGCACACGTATAATGTTTGTGTATATTATGTGTGTGTCTCTTCTTTCAGCTAATTAGGTAAAAACGCTCTCTCACACACACATCACACACACACATTGCTTGGAGGGAGAGCCAGCGTAACCGAAACCACGTTGTCGTTTGTCCAAACGCTGACGTCGGCGTCGTATTGCGGCGCTCTTCTCTCTCGCACGACGCTACTGTGCAAATTAACGTTGTTGCTGTATTTTCTTTATAAAAAGTTGCCAAGACAACGGACAGAAACTTTCAAAATTGCGTCGCAAGCTTTATTTTCTTGTTTGTTTGTATTTTCGCAGACTAACTGCCTTCCAGCAGCAATCGCAACAACAATAATAACAAGAACAACAGCTGTGAAGAGCTGCTCCGGTATGTGCGTTCATTATTTTGGCATGCGATTGTAAAGAGCGACTCTATTGTGTGTGTGTGTGTGTGTGTGTGTGTGGCGCTTAAACTGTTGTTGTGTTATCGTCGTCGTCGTCATCATCGTCATCTTGTTGTTGTTGCTGAGCTTTTGCTTTTGCTTTTGCATTGCTCTTGTTCTTCGTTTCGCGTAGCGTTTGTTTTGACTCGCCGTCTTTGTTGTGGCGCGCTCGTTTTACTGTTCTCTTGTTGTTGTCACAGTAATTTTTTTTTTTTTTTTTTGTTGGTGGCCAATAAAAATCAATAAATAATACACTTACAGTGCTGTCCCTTATGGCATTGCAATGCACACACACACACACACACGTGTAGCTAGTTATTTAATTAATCAGCTCTAAGCGTAGCGAGTGCATTGCATACACATTCCTGTGTGTACTTAACTGTACCACATATTAAAAAAAAAACAAAATGAATTAGTCATTAATTCAATATCCTTTGATATTGCCTCGCACACGCAGCTTGAACAATACAAATTACTGTTATGGCAATAAGTTGAATGCAAAAATGCTGATAAGATAATTCAACAGTAAATACACAGAGAGCGTGAGAGAGAGTGTGAAAGAGGAGAGGAGGGAGAAGATGAAGAGCGTAAATAATAACAACAACAACACGTACACAATCCCAAAGCGACGCGCGCAACAAAGAAGCCAAAAAAAAAAAAAAATACAATAAATACACAAATAAATACCAACGAAAAGCAAAGTACAACCAAAATAAAATGGAATAAAATAAATACAATTCCAAGTAGCAGGTGAACGCAGGCAGCGCTGCCGGCAACGCGACGCAGCCACTCAACAAGCCATAAAAACGGCGAAAACTACACGCGTAAATTAGAAGCAATAAAAAAAAAAAAAAACAAAATGCTGTTGAAAATAAAAATAATGCAAAAAGCAACGCACAAATAGAAGCAAATACAAACAAAGCATACACACATACGCAAAATGGCGGCCCGGGCGGCTGTTGATGATTGCGTAAAGCGTTTAGCATTTTACTTAAAAATGTGGCCACTGTGCGAAAGAAGCAGAGGAGAGAGGCACGACAGAACGTGTGTGTGTGTGTGTGTGAGTGTGAGTGTGAGAGCGGGAGAGTGGGAATGTGTGCGTGTGCATGTGTATGTGAGTGTATTTGTGGTAATATTACTTATTATCGGCGGGGTAATTGAAACGGGGCACAGTGGTGCCGACTGCGCATTGAGGTATGCAATAAAAACAAAGTGAAGGACGTCGATAAAAAACAAGCAAAGAAGAAGAATGAGAAGCAGCAGCAGCTGAAGCAGCTGCAGCAGAAGCAGTAATAGACTTTAGCATGTATGTTTTCTGATTAACAGATTTGATACGTACGCGCTAATGGGACAATAACAGTTAATTAACAGTTAAAGTTTTTGGCTTTGCTGTTTAAATGCATTCACGTTTGGTCACTGCAGATATGAGAGCACATGTTGATTGTTCAATTCATACAAACATACATATGCATATAAATATTTATATATATGTATGTACTAATGTAGGTGTGATGTGTATATATATGTATGTATATGTAGGTAAATGTGTACAGTCATTGGCTTTACTTTTGCCGTCGACTGTATATATTGTCTATCTAATGATTTAGAATCTGTAGTTAAATGTATATAAAATTGAGATTAAAGTGAAAGCTTTAAAACTTTATTCACATGAGATGTAATGAAGTCCCTTTCCACACTTTCCTCTCGTTGCAGCAGCATGTCAACAGATAATCCCACACAGCTGTTAACGACGCATGACTTGAGCCAGTTGCGAGGCCAACTGCAGACAACGAGCGCCGTGGTGGCAGCAGCAGCAGCAGCTGCTGCACACGGATATCACAGCGTGGCAGGCACAGCGGCCGCAGCGCCGCCAACAAACGGACACGGACACGGGCACGGACACGGTTTGGGGCTGAGTTTGGGACTTGGACTGGGACACGGACACGGACACGGACACGCCCATAGCCACGGCCACGCCCACGCCCACATGAATTCCAACTCAAAGTACCTGCTGCTGCGGCACAATGGAGGCGGTTTCACCGCCTACGAGAATACCACACAGTCGGGCAATGCGTCAACAACAGCAGCCACTGGCAATATTGTGGTGCTGGCCACAGAGCCATTGGAGCTGAGTGGGGCGGATGCTTTGGCTGCGGCGGGTGCAGCGGGCGATGATGATGAGCTGCGTCCTTTGTCCTGGCTAAATGAGAGCAATCTGATCAAAGGTATTGGGACCACACCAGCAGCAGCAGCAGCAGCAGCAGCAGCTGCTGCAGCAACCACATCAACAACAACAACAACAACATCAGGAGCGATGTCATCGGCAGTGAAGCGTAGTGTTGCTGCCGTGGCACTGAAATCGTCGCCAACAACAACAGCAACGGCGACAATAACCACAACAGCAGGGGGCGGCGGCGGTGGTGGTGGTGTAGGTGGAGGGGGTGGAGGAGGAGGAGGTGGTGGAGGAGGAGGTGGTGGAGCAGCTGCCACAGCAGAGCCTTACAATATTTGCCTAGTGAACGATATAATCGAGGAGCTATCGCACAGCGATGCCAATGAATCGCCCACACCCGCCGTCTATAGCACCACAACGGTGCATAAGGGACCCAGCGGCACCACCACGGTGGTGGAGTACAAAGCGGCCAGCAGCAAACCGAATGCGATAGCAGCGGGAGCAACTGTTACAGCTGCTTATATGCCGCGTGTTGCTGGCAACACTTTCATACCGGCAACAGCAGCAACAACAGTCAAGCAGCAACAGCAACAGCAGCAGCAACAACAGTCGCAAATCTTTGTCAGCAGCAATGGAACGAGTCAGAGTGCTAGCTACAAGTCCAGTGGCAACACCACAACGCATCATCCGCACAAGAAGTATCTGCGTGAAAAGATGAATGTGCATGTGGATCACAGCAACAGCAACAGCAACAATAATAATAACAATTGCAACAGCAACAGCAACAACAACATCAGCAACACCACTAGCACCACCGTCAACAATATCAGCCATTTGGTGGCCTCAACGGTCACTGTGGTCAGCTCGCCCGCCTCCTCAAACAATTCGACGCTCAGCTCATGCTCCGCCTCGGGCGCCTCCACGGCGGCCGTCAATGGGGGCAGCAGTCCAGTGCCCAAGTCGAACAGCTTCAATGCAGTATTCGATGCCGTCAACTACTCAGCGCCCAATAGCAGCACCAGCAATAGCAGCAGCAGCAGCAACAGCAACAGCAATAATAATAACAACAACAACAACAACACAACCACCGTCGTCACAGCCACCGCCAGCACCACCAACAATAGCAATAGCAATAGCAACAACACCAGCGAACAACAGCAACAGCAACAACAACAAACAGCGCCACCAACAGTGGTTAGCACCACAACGTTGCCGCCTGGCTACAGTTTTGTTACTGCTCCACATGTTATGTAAGTGGACAGAGTGTTAATTAATAAAAGAGGAGGGGGAGGAAGAGGAGACAGAGTGAGAGAGAGAGAGAAAGATGTAGAGGTAGAGTTAGAGTTAGAGGTAGAGGTAGAGGTAGAGGTAGAGGTAGAGATAGAGATAGAGATAGAGATAGAGATAGAGATAGAGATAGAGATAGAGATAGAGATAGAGATAGAGATAGAGATAGAGATAGAGATAGAGATAGAGTAAGATTGAATGGTGGGAGGTGGAGAAGACTGAGAATAATGAAGGAGTGAGGGAAAGAGAAAGTGAGCTAGAAAGAGGCGAATAGAAAGAGATGGATAGACAGCGGGAGATAGAAAGAGGCAGATAGATGGCAATAGAAAACGATGGATAAAGAGATCTATATCTGTATTTAAAGAGAAGAGAGATATAGGGTAGTTATATAAAGAAGGGGATGGAAAGAGTTAGAGAGATAGAAAGAGGGGGGATAAAGAGGATACACTGAAAGTTATATAGAAAGAAAAAATGAGGGGGATAGAGAAAGTTGGAGAGAGAGCGAGAGATAGAGGTGTAGAAAAAGAGGGAGACGGAGATGGAGAGATAAAGAAAAGGAAGATAGAATAATAGATGTAGATAGATTGATATAGATATAGGTATAGATACAGGTATAGATATAGATATAGATATAGATATAGATATAGATATAGATATAGATATAGATATAGATATAGATATAGATATAGATATAGATATAGATATAGATATAGATATAGATATAGATATAGATATAGATATAGATATAGATATAGATATAGATATAGATATAGATATAGATATAGATATAGATATAGAGGATGATACAGAGGAAGATATAGAGGAGTTGTAGAAGAAGATAAAGACGAGGAGATGTTCAAGAAGAGAGAGAGAGAGGGAGGTTCTACTTACTTGTTCTACTTACTTAAGACTTACTAAGACTGCCTCTCATTGTGTGTCAAGAAGAAGAGTGAGGAGCGAAAAGAAAGGTCTTTAAGAAATTTGCAAACAGTTGGAATTTAGTATGCATATAGGATTGAGCCTGTTCCTGTGCTGTTTGCCTCTCCTTCCTGTTCTGTTTACCCTTCTCTTTCTCTCATTTAAAATATTGATATAATTCATAATGTATTTAGTGTACTTGTTTGATTTTAATCAACATTTCTTTTTTTTGCTTTTCTCCTTTGGTTGTCCATCCAACATCCGGTGCAGCTCACAACAGCCCGCCAATATTGCCTCGCCGGAGACGCCGCCAGGTGCGGCTCTGTTGCCGCCGGGCACCTACTACAGTGCGGTGCAGTCGCGCGCATCGGGCGGTGTATTGCAGTTGTCGGTGACGCCGCCGCCGTCGTCGTCGGCGGCGTCATTGACGACGACAGCGGTGCATAATGGTTCAGGTTCCGTTTCCGGTTCCGCATCGGCTGGTTCCGCTTCCGGCATTGCCAATTTGCGCAGTCCCAATAGCTATGCCAGCTACGAGAACGAGGATTCGCTCAAGGAGTTCGACATTGGCCACGGCAGCGGAGCGCGTTTGCACACGAGCACGCCGCAATATCAATCAGTGTCCAAAACTAACAATAATCATAATAACAATAACAATAACAATAACAATAGCAACAACAACAACAACAATACTAATTCATCCACATATGGCAACGCTGGCAACGCTGGCAACAACAACAGCAACAGCAACAGCAACACGCCCCAAAAGCAAAAGCATCCCAACAATGTGCCATATGATCCACATGTGCATACCAACAATAAGCCGCCATATAGTTTTAGGTAAGACATGAAACACCTAATAATATTATATATATATATATATATATATATATATGTAGAAGAAAAAGCAAAGACTTTTTCTCTCATTTGAAATTTGGCTGCAAATGTAATCAAATTGTTTTTCTCTCACTCCATTGCAGTTCCTTGATTTTTATGGCCATTGAGGACTCGAATGAGAAAGCTTTGCCCGTTAAAGAGATTTATGCGTGGATCGTACAGCATTTTCCCTACTTCAGATCAGCGCCAAACGGCTGGAAGAACAGCGTTCGTCACAATTTGTCATTGAACAAAAGTTTCGTCAAGGTGGAGAAGGCACCCAATATGGGTAAAGGTTCCTTGTGGCGCGTTGAGCCACAGCAGCGACCAAATCTCATGCAGGCGCTTAATCGTTCACCCTATTTCCCCAACTCGGCCGTTGACAAGATCAGTCCAATGCTCAAGAGTCCCAATAGCAATGCAGGTAATGCTGCGGCAGGCAGCGCTGGAGCTGGAGCTGGAGCTGGAGGTGGCGGTGGTGGTGTTGGTGTTGCTAGCAATATTGCTAGCTACGATAGTTTGGATGGCACGGCTGCAACGGTGCCAACGACGACGTTGAGTACGCCTGCCAAGGGTGGGCTGGCCAATGGTAGTCAGGCCAATGCCACGCCCAATGGTTTGACAACGACGGGCGGCAATCATCCACGCTTCGATCCGAAACTATTTCCAAATCTGTCCAAGGCATTTCGCAATATCGAGGAGCCGCAATATATGGCCGCCGATGCTATGGATGAGGAGCAGTCGGGCGATTATGTGTCCAATAGCAGCAGCAGCAACAACAACAACAATAACAATAATAATAATAATAATAATAATAACAACAACAACAAGTACAACTATGCGAATGGAACGGGTAATGTGACAATGGCGGCAACAGCGCCAACGGCTGGTGCTGGCGCAGGAACTGGAACTGGAACTGGAGCTGGAGCTGGAGCTGGAGCTGGTACTGGTAACGGTAACGGTAACGTTTGTGCCTTAAATTTCGAGCGCTTAGCACGGGACTGCGGCGCCGATAGCATCGATGATGTACATGCGGCTGCGGCAATGCTGTTTCTTAAGCACGGCCCGAAAGCCTTTCTCGAAAGCTTTCAGAATGGGTAAGTGCTTGGAATATGGATATGTGATGCATTAGCTAAACTGAGCACCTGCTCTCTCGCTCTCCCTCTCTCTCTCTCTTTGTTGTAGTGCACCAGTGATAACAAGTTCTCCCAGCGAGGATCATACCTATTCGGCGGGTGGCAATAGCAATGCGGATAGTGGCGCCTCAACGCCGCTAATCAATGGCAATGGCAATGCCCAAAATGCACAGCAAACCCAACAGATTGTTGGCCATGGTGGCGATAGTAATTGCGCCAGCTCCGATGCAGCCTACGACAGCAGCGAGGAGAAGTAAGAGTACATTGGCCTTTAAATGTTATCAGAACAACAGCTTAAATATTTTTCTCTCTCTCTCCCCCCTTGCCTTTGCTTAGTCATAATATCACGCCCGAGGAGCTGGCCGATCAGCAGCGTCATCGTGACGGTGTGGACGCTTTGCTCTCGCTGTCGCGCTCTTCAATTGTAGAGTGCGGCTCCTCAACGACCACAACTCACTATCATAGCAATGGCAGCAGCGGCAGCAGTCACGGCTCGCCGCACAAACGTGCCTCTAGTCGCAGCATCGACGAGGAGAAATATGAGCAATTTAAGCTGCGATATCACCAGCTGGAGCAGGAGCATGAGCAGGAGGATTTCGTGCTGCAATATCATCATCATCAGCAGCAGCAGCAGCAGCCGTCGCAGACCAATGCCATTTATACGAATGGCAGCGGCAGCAAAATGGCATTGCTTAGCAGCGCTGCAGCTAATGTGGCTGCGGCTGCCCAACAGCAGCAACAGCAGCAGCAGCAACAGCAGCAACAACAGCAGCAGCAACAGCAGCAGCAACAGCAACAGCAGCAGCAACAACAACAACAACTGCAGCATCAACAACGGCCGCTTTACGATGAGTTCTACGGCGGAAACGTTGTGGCGGGCAACAATGCATCGTCCAATTTGTATTTGTCCAACATAAGCTGTTTGCCAAGTGGCGGAGGTGCTGCATCCGGTAATGGGCCATCCATGCTAACGATAAACGCTGCCATGGCCAATGCTGTGCCAGCCAAGAGCAAAGGCAAGCCGCTGCGTGGCGTACGGACCAAGATCAGGCGAAAGGCCAATTGGATGCGGTGAATATGGCGCAAAGCTGGCGGCCGACAATAGGAGACAACTATAGCTATATATGTTCTCCTCTCTCTCTGTCTGCTGAACTGGCACACACACACAAACACACAAACACACACATACATGCATACATGCATAAACTAGTTCCCTCACGATGCTGCTGGCACCATTTGTTGTCTCTTTCTAAAGCGATTTCTGTACAATGTGTAGCATATAGTCAAATGTTTTGGTTTCAATCCAATTTCAATTCTAATATTTACCCATTCTCTGTGTTTATTATTATTTCAATTAGTAACTACAATTATTATTATTTTTATTATTATTACTTTTACTATTACTATTACTATTATTATTATTATTATTTTTTTTTGTTATAGCTGATACACATTTTTTCTTGATCATAAAATATATACAAACGTATATTTTTATATAATCTAATATCAATTTTTGATTATTTTGTTATAAAGAAAAATCCCCAAAAAAAAAAGTAATTTTTTTTTTGAGTAGTTTAATTTTAGCTGTTAATTTTTTTTTGATATTCGACTTTGTTGGCCATTATATAATTTTTTTTTTTTTTAATAGTTGCAATTTTCTTTGTTAGTTTTACATTTACGACTTGTGCATATAGACAGATTATATATATATATATATATATATATATATATATATATATGTATATATTTTATATATATATTTTATGAAACTCTTTTAACGACAATTTTTAACTCGCTTTAATGGAAAAACCAACAGAACTAAAACACAAAATGAAATGTCCTAAGGTGCTACTAGCTGGGCACGACTTTTTTTTTTAATGTATTTGTTTACAAGAAACTTAAAAACAAGACAAGCGACAAGGCATAGGCAAAAATGCAAAAGAAAAACTGCAAAAAAAAAAAAGAAAAATGTGAAAACTTGTAAAAACAAAGAAAAAAGAAAAGAGAAAGAGAAAAAAATAGCAAAGTTTGCAAGAACAACAACATATATGTAACACACACACACACACAACTATATATACACACATGCATATTTAGATATGCCTAGAACTAAAGAGAAAAACAACAACAACAACAACAACAAGAAGAAGAAGAAGATGTTGAACATTTAGCGCCTTATAATTGAGTCCTTAGTGAGAAAACGTAAGCAGAGAAATGTAATTGTTTAATTATGGCTACATGTTATATACTACTTACTATATATTATTATTATAACTATTATGATTACAATTAATATTATTATATTTACTATGATTACAATTAACATATGTTAAACTTGATTAAGTGCTAAAACAACTAAAAAAAAAAAAGGAAAAAAAGGAAAAACAATTAACAAAACACGGGCCAATAAAGCGTAGCATAGCAAACCGCATACCCTATAAATAAATATATGTGTATATTCATGCATATATAATGTATACAAAACAGCAAAACAATAACACAACATGCGACACTCAAGTAAATGTTAAATCAAAGATACTTTTAGTACCATAAGCGAAAGATAGTAAAAGAAGAAGAGCAAACAATATTAAACGAAACAACAATTAGTTTTTAGGCATATTCAACTATATTCTAGTTACAAATTGCTGCAAATCTTGTTAAAAGTTTTTCTTTGTTTAACGGACTTAAGAGGTTTATTATTAATAATATTATTATTTTTTTTTTTAGTTTTCTGTTCTTAATATACATACTTTTTTTTTGTGTACTTTTGTCAACTCACAAAAAGAAAAACAAAAAAAGAAAATTGTTAAACGTTAAAGAGAGCAAGAAAATCTTAGTTCAATTGAAATGTAAATACGAAAACGCTTTGCAAGTTACGCTGCAATTTATTTACACACAATACAACTATATATATATATCTATATATATATATATATATCTAAATATATATAGTTAATGTCACGCCCACTAACAGCCTCTGAACCCCTGCCCCCCCATCTTCTAAGTGTCTACACTTCAAGTACCTTTCTAGCAAAAGCAAAAGCAAAAGCAAAAAGCAAATGAAAATCATTAAGAAAATTATATATAAATTAAAATTAAAAAATGTGAAATACTTATTGCCAGTTAAATTTCAATTTAAATGCAACATTTTTGTTTATATAAATATATATATATATAAATATATATTTGTATTTGCTAAAAATGCAAAGAGTATGCACGCAGACAATCGCCTCGACTCGAGCTGTCGCTGCAAATCTATTCAAATAATTCTATATATATATATATATAATGCAGACACACACACAAGTATATATACAAATCAATATACATATATATATATATGAATATTGTTATAGTCAATGTACATTAAAATATATAACTGAGCAAAGCGAGAGACTTGTCTTATTATAAAATGTTCCACATCCTAGAACCTAAACCTAAACACACACACACATACACATCCTCAATTACCTCTTACATATACCTATATATATATATTTATATATGTATATATATCTACCTATTATATATAATGACGTACGAACTAATATTATATATATATCATCGTGTTTATCTTGATCAGTAAACAGTTTGTTAATGTTTTTTTTTTTTATTTTTTATTTTGCTATTAAAACATGTAAGAATATTAAAGAAAATTATCATACTATTATTATGATTAAAACTATATATATGATTATGATTATGATTTGTTTGCGTACCAAATACACACAATATGTGATTTCATTTCAACTCGTATATTTTTCTTTTGGTTTCCTTTGCTTGGGTTTAGCTTCGATCGATAGTTAGAATATAGAATATTGTGTTATAACTGTAAATGTGAAGTTTGTTATCAAGCCAAATTTGCAATAATCCTAGATATTATAATATTATATAGTATATATATATATATATATATATAATTTGGAAGAATTGTGTTTTGCTTCTTTTTTTGTGTAATGAAATGAAATACTTGAAAGTGCCTCAAAAATATCTGATGTTATATGGTTTTCTTTTTGTTGCTTTTCTTGGGTTCTATAATTGAGGTTTTTCTATGTTTCATAGTATATATATTAGCTTTCAGATATATATATATATATATATATATATATATATATATATATATATATATATATATATATATATATATATATATATTGAAATAGATTCATATATATTCATAGAGTGTATGGAGAGTTTGTATAGTTTGCTGAAGCTTTAGTCGGTGCTTAAAGAGCCGTTATTTTTGTTAAAGTGTTAAGCTTAAAGCTCACGTTAGTTGCTGTTATGCCTCGACAAGCCGATGCAGCCACACTCAAAGCGAACACAGTTACAGGGTATCAAAAAAAAAAAAAAAAAGAAAAGAAAAAGAAAAGAAAATGAAAATAAAACCAAAAAATATGTCTTATAATGGCAAACAAGGCCTGAAGTCTGAACAGGGAAACAAACAAACAAATACACACACCCACACACACACACACACACACACAGATACAAATTTCCCTGCCTGCAAGCCAGCCTGTACCACTTATTAACTATGTAGATCAGAGAAACCATATAATACATACTTTATATATATATATATATATATATATATATATATATATATATATATATATATATGCAAAAAATATGATATCTATATATATATATATATGACATATGCATACACACACACACACATGCATGTATATACATATATATATGTGTGTGTGTGTGTGCCATAACAATTGTAAATCTGTTGCCCTCCAAGGTTTCAACTAGCGCCTGTTTTTTATGTCTAAGCCTGTACCAAAAACAAATATAAATAAATAAATAAAAATTAAAATTAAAAAAAAAAATAAATAAAAACAAAACAAACAAAAAAGAAACACGCAAACAACTATGAAATATAAGTATCAAAGTTATAAACATATACATATATAATATATATATATATATACATATATATACATAAACATTATTATATATATATGTATATGTATATATATTCTCGATGAGCGAAAAGAGTTGCCCTGTATTTTTTTAGAGCAATATTTTTCTACTTTTTCGAAGAGCAACAACAAAATGCAAAATGCAAAAAGCAAAAACAAAAGAAAAACAAGAGACAAAAAAAAAATACATTAAATAATAACTTTTCGACTTTTGTTTGTCACTGGGTACAACTAATAGTAGTCATAATAATAATATTAATAAATAATAAAGATAAAAAGCAAAAAAGTTGAAGAGAAGCTGAAGAGTTTGTTGTTTTTTGATTGATTTTCAGTTTCACTAAATGGACGTTGATAAAGTATTTGGAAATGGCATGTATATATATATGTCGTATCGGTGTGATATTATGACGTTGTGATAGTATGATGTTGTGATTGACAGTTGCAGTAGTATTAAAGAGAAACTGACAACTAGCGCTAATCGAATGAGTTAGCATCTTAGTGACAGTTAAAGGACGTGTCATTAGGAAAGAGACAACCATAGGTTTTGCTGAACGTGGTCTTGGATGTCGCAGAGTGAGAGTGAGAGGGATTTGCCCTTCACACAGAGTTGCTATGATGTTGACGAACGATAATATGCAACCAAGAGGCAGTTTGACAGAAGGGTCGAATGAACATTCAATCAGACACAGTCGAAGAAGAAAGAGCTTGCGTGTGAGAAATCTGCGACTCCAATAACAAGTTATTAGGCGAATACTATGGAAGGCGTTAACGACAACTATAACGCTACGACATATATATATATAACGGTATACATACCCTGCAAGCATTTGGAAGACTATTTTAACAGAAATCATCTTGAGGTGTCTTTTCTGAGTCACATTGATGATTAAAAAATGATTAATCTCATGAGCGATCGAAAGAAGACTCATAAATGACGCTTTCATATGCTCAAAATATGCTTGGTTCAGAATACAAAAAAGATATGATTAAATTATGACTCGAAAAAGAATCATAAATGATTAAAAAGACTCATCAGAAAAAGTCGCGGCTAGGGTACCATTTTCTCCCGACGGGGGAGTCATTTATGATCAGATAAAAGACTCATTTATGCTCTATTAACATCAAAAATGCTTACAGGGTATGTATGTGTACAGATATGTGTACAGATATGTACAGATATGTTACATGAATATGAACTAATTTAACAGAGAGAAAAAAATCCGTGCAGAGCGTGCAAATAAATGCGAAGAATGTCAAATTGATCGATATTGTTAAACATCTGCAATTCTTTACGATTTTTCGATTTTCTTTGGAATTATTTATAGTGAAAGGGGAGTGTGGAGGGGGGAATATAAAATAAATAAACGTGTGTTTATATTGATATATATTTGAACTAATAACTGTTAATCGTTTGAACCTTCCATGCTCTCACGAAAGCAAATCACTCACTCACTACTCGCTAGGAGACTTCGGTTCTAATCGTTTCGATTTGCGTTTGAGCACCTTGAGTTGAACGGATTTGTGTGAGGCTCTTTTAAACGAGCATCGTTTAGCGAGCGATATGATTGGCGTTCGCGCAATGAGAATCAGTAAGTGAGCAGTTACAGCAGATGGAGCAGATCAGAGAGTCTATGCAAACAGTCTTTAACTTCACATACATGCTTGTGTTTAGTGAAGACAAGTCTTGCATACATACCAAAATAAACAAAAATAAAAATATACATATAAATAAAATAAAATAAATAAAATAAATAAAATAAATAAAATAAATAAAATAAATAAAATAAATAAAATAAATAAAATAAATAGAATAAATAATTTAAATAAAAAAAAATAAATAAAATAAATATAAAAAAATAAAATTAAATAAAATAAAAACTTATTACTTCGTAAAATGCAGTTGAAGGCAAAAGCAGAGCGCAAACATAAAGGATTTCTCCTTGAAAAACGAACGCAATCGGTTCTCTCTCTCTCTATGAGTTCTATTTCAAAGTGTTTGAAAGACATTTATTTGCAGATATTGAGAAACTCTCAATAGATATTTGTTAGCTTTGGTATTGATATAGATTTTATGTACTTCACTTAAGCCATTAAGTTTTGGCCCTTTGAAATATTCAGTTAACTTTTGACAGTTGTTCTGCTTGTATGAGCGCTGGCTTCTCTATAAAATTTTGTCTATTCTAAAAAAAAAAAAAAACTATTTAACAGATATTGAATTTTTGAATGAAATGAATTTTATTAATTAAAAAACAAAAAAATAAATAAATAAAATAAAATAAAATAAATAGCCTGCGAATTTCTCAACGTTCAGAAATTTACTTCAATTACTGAATTGCTATATACAAAAATGTATACAAATTAATGTAGACTATTTATAAGTTTGACAACTTTTCAGACGACCCTCGTCCGTATATATGTGTGTATTTGGTTGTAAAATTGGTTAATGGACACTATTTATGCTTTTCATTTCCAGCTAATCTAGTTGATAACAATTGCTAGTTGCACCAACCGACACTAGATGGCGTTTCGCCTGCTTAGCATACAATATCGAACCATAGATGGCGCTAGCGCAGCAGCAACCCTTAAGCTGAGAATTGTTATTGACCTTTGATGCCGAATAAAGTGTCACAATTGAAAAGCTTTTGAAAAAGCTTGACTCTAATGCTTTCTCCTTGACTAAAATGCTTAAATATAGTAAGCTCTACAAGCGAACATAAGAAGCGCAGTATCTGGTATGTGATCGACAGTCAACCTTGAGGTAAGTATGTGACTTTGTTTAAGGAGAATTTGTTTCAAGGAGAACTTGGGAGAACTTTTAATAATAAACATAGAGTAAATAGAATCGACCAACTATATTATATATTTACCGCATACATGGCAAGCTTTCACTCAGATTAAATCTGTAAAATTTAGAATTTAAAATTAAAGAATTCCAGGGTATTTTGTAAGTTCTGCAAGATAAAGAAAAGTCTCAGCTTTGTTTTGAATACAGTATATTCGTCTTTATTGAATTTGATTTCTCTGTTCAGTTTTACATGCTATATAAACTATTTAATATTTATATTATTTAAATATTTTATTTAAATATATTATATTGAAGTATTTGCATTATTTCTTGTGCCTTTGCTTACTCTTGTTTATTATTATTATTATTATTATTATTATTATTATTATTATTATTATTATAATTATTTCTTTGCTTTAATAAATGCCCTTGCATTTCAACGCAAACCCTTAAAAAATTGCATATTGCATTTTTTTATATTTTATTTATTTTTAATTTTTTTATTTTTTATTTTTATCTCTTTGAATGAAAATGTTAATTTACAAATTAACACAATGTGTAGATACATGTATATATATATTTTTTTATTTATTTATATATATATATATATATAAAAAACAGGTTCTTAAGTTAAAAAAAAAAAATGTTTTTAATTTAATTTTTTTTATTTATTTCTTTGCATATTTGCTTGCAACAATCCTTACAAGAAATGCTAAAAAAAATTGTCGCTTTAATTAATTACGTAATGAAATTGTTGTTCTTATTTAAATTTTTTATTTGTATTTGTATTTTTTTTGGTTTTTAATATTTTGCTGCTCTATTTTATTTAATGTTTAATTTTATTTAATTGCTTAATTTTTTAAAATTGTTTTTTTTTTTTTTATCGAATTTCGAATTTGCCTTTGCCAAAAGTGTCGAGTGCTTAAATTTTAGGCCACTAAGTTAATATATTCTTTTAGCTGTTATTCAGTATATATATATATATATATATATATATATACATACTGCATGTCATATATATATATATATATATGTATATATTTCTAAAAGTTTTTTTTTTTTTTTGATATTGTTGCTGCTTTATTAATGTTTTTGAAATTTGAATTGATTTTTTTGCTTTTTAGAATTGGGCACATTTGCTTAATAATTTATGTAATTTGCATTAATTATAAATTGTTTTTACTTGTGTTTATTTTTTTCTTAGCTTTTTAGTATTTTATTTTTATTTATTTATTTTTTTTTTTAAATTTTATTTTATTGCTGGGCGGATTTGAAACTGAAAATGGTTTTTGGTTTCTTAGACGCTTTTGTTGCATCTGAATGATCTGAAAACTAGGGAAACTTTTTTATAAGTGTGCGTGCGTGTGTGTGTGTGTGTTTGTGTGTGTGTTAACTACGTTGTTTGGTTCAATTGAATATTGCTATTTCTGAAGACTCCGACGCGCTTGCCTGCATGTGTATTGGTAAAATAACTGTATATAACTACACAAATAGCATTATATATAATCTCGTTGATATGGTCTGTTGTTAAGATGTGAACCCAATATATATATATATATATATATAAATTTAAATATATATATTGCTGTTGCTTGTTCTTCTTCCACTACTTTATGTACATTTTCTTTCACAAATAAAAAATGAATTTAAGAACAAACTGAAATTTGTTTATTTATTGCTAGCTGTGTAAGCGTGTGAGTGTATATAAGACTGCATATCACTGTGGGCTTAAATTCTTTGCTATTACAGCAGCGATTGCATATAGAAATACATATAGAAATATGTACCTGCTGCTATCGGCTACTAATTTGATTTTTGACATTTAAAAAAAAAAATTTCTTTCTATTTATTTTTTTTTTTTTTAATATTCTTAAATTTGTTATTTATTAATTAGATTGGCAAATGCTTGTATTTGTGTTTTTCCCATCTGCTTTTCGTATTGAATTGGAAGGATAATTTCTTATGCAATTTGTATTTGATTTCTGTTGCGCTACGCTAAATACAATTTCATTATTTACAGTTAACGATATTGATATACATATATATATATATATGTGTATATGTATATGTATGTATATATATTTTGATTTCCTTTTTTTGTTGCATTACTCGCTTGCAATTTAAAATTAATTACGTATCATTTTGTTTATTTGAAATATTTGCATATTTTCATGCGTCGTCTTCATTTTGATACACTGTTCCCAAAGGGAAAAAGAGTATATTGTTTTTTTTTTTTTTTTTTTTTTTAATTTTGCATATCGATTACGTTTTGAGAGTTCTCTTTTGTCAGAAGAAAGGATGCGCTGTGTGTGAGGCACAAGAAAATCTCAAAAATGCACAAATGATATGGTATGAGGGGGGGTGGGCAGGGGCATAGAGTGTCGTGCATCGAAATAGAATATATGTCTAGGTATGGAGAAAATATAGTAAAGTCGATGGTAAATATATATTGGCGGCATAATGTTATATATATAAATCAAGGGGGTGCTATTTATGGGTTTCAAAGGCGGAACTCACTAATGTAGACAGAAGGACGGGAGGGGAAGTCTGGAGGGTGGGGGCAAGACCATCACGGTTGGAGGGGGGAAAAGTTGGATTAAAACCACTGACGAAACGTGTGAGCCCGTAGGCATAGTACCGTATGAAACTAGAGGTAACGGACGCTATGGATGCCTAGGAGGTGTGGCTGGATACATCTGCGGGGAGGGGAGTGTTACTTGTAACGTGTTGGGAGCTTTTGTCTCGAGCGGTAGGGGGATAGGAAATACACAGATTTAGTTGTTTATTGTAAACTACTTGGCTAGCACCGCTTAATTATTTTATTTCTATATATATTTTTTAATATACTCGCAACTCTACATATATCCGATGTGCAGGTGTATATGTATGTGTGTGTGTGTGTGTAAGTCATATAAAATTATAGATCATGCTTGCCTATATAGATATAAATGCATATATATAACATATATGTATTATTCCGCTCTAGCTGGAGATTCCTCTGGCCCATACAGCGCCAATGTATCTGTGTGTGTGTTAAGTAGGCAGGTGTGTGTGTTAAATTAGTTAGCGAGTACTGTAGTTCCTCGGCAGCACATTCATTTGCATATCGCATTTGCGCTTCATAGCGGGAGGACAGTTGGGCACATCAGAACAAATTATAAGGCCCTCTATAGAGATAAAAGACAGACATACATACATACACATACTATGTATGTATGTGTGTGTGTGCTTGTGGAAATGGTGCAAAATGAAAAAAAAGGAATTTCGATGGGGTTGTTGTTTTTTTTTTTTTCGTTTAAGAAAACATTTTTATTTGATAAAGTTTCATTTATGTTCATGTATTATTGGTATGTTTTGTTTGTTTTTATCGTTATTACAATAATAATAATAATAATAATAATAATAATAATAATAATAATCATAATAATCATAATAATAATAATAAAAAAAATTGATCATAATTATTACAATACAAAAAAAAAAGTCGTTCTAAGAAATAATTAAAACTAAATCTTCATCGTGTGTTCTGCTCTCTCTCTCTCTCTCTTTCTTGCTCGCTTCCTTCTCTTTCGTTCACGTTCAACTTAAGCATATTCTTTTTATTTCATATTTTGTATATATATATATATATATATATATATATATATATATATATATATATATATATATATATATATATATATATATATATATATATATATATATATATACACATACATATATATGTATATCTTTTGTATGTAAATATGTTGCATAAATATTTATTTAATTATATTTTGTAATTATTATTTTAGCTAAAGCGTATGAAAATGCAAAGTATTTAACATGTTAACTTTAAAAACTAAATACATTTCGAAATTAAAAAAAATATATAGATATATTCTATGTATTTATATAGTATTAAATTAAAACTTAAATCATTTTCAACAAATTGCGGCAAAAATTTGATTTTGCATTTATTTTTTTTTTGTTTTCTTTGAAAAAAAAATTTATCTTGATTTTCTATCATATTTTTTTTTTGTAATATAATTTTTTTTTTTCGTTTTTAATTTGAAGACGCAAATTTTGTTTTTATTGAAATGTGTTTGGTATATGTTTTTTTATTTGTATTTATTTTTAAAAATTTTTAATTTAGTTATTTTTTAAATAGTTTTTATTATATATAATAATAATAATAATAACGCGGCAAATTTTGGGCCTATGCAAAAAAGTTTGATGTGTGTGTGTGAGTGTATTTTTTTTGTGTGTGTGGGAATTTTCTTCTTCTTGTTTGTGTTTTTGCGATTTTTTTTTGGGCTTGATGCCATTTAGAAATGTTTTTTTTTTTGGAAGCTTTAACCTAGCGAAAAAAATGTGGATTTTAATATTAAAAATTTAGTTTTGGTTTTTTTTTTGTTTATGTATAGGAAAACAGTGTTTTTGTTTACGTTTACTTTACGATTTTAACTTATGTTGTAGACAAAAAAAATTGGCTCACTTATATATAATATATATAATATATATATGTATGTATATATGTATTTATTTAATTTAATATTAATTACGCTTGAATTTGTGAAATTTCTTTAGTACGATATGCGCATGTCTACATTTTATTTTATTTAAACTTATTTTTTGTTTTCTTTTAATATTAATATTTTAATTCACAAAAAAAAAAAAAAAAATTATGCTATTTGTAATGCGAAATTTAAAGTACTGTTATTTCCTCATTTTGTATATATTTATATATATATATATATATATTAATAATCTGCATAATGCTTAAACTATATATATTTATATATATAATATTTTCTTTTTTATTATTAGATTTAAATAATAATTTAGTGCAATTTGCATTTATTTTGCTATATTTGTTTATAAAGTTTACATTGTGTTTTACATAATATATATAATTAGCTTTATCATATTTTTTTGTTTTCTGTTTTACGTAAATTTAAAATTTACAAAATTTATTGTGTTTCTTCTTCTTCTTTGCTTTTTGTTTTAGGGGTCGCTTGATTTTTGCTTCTCATTAAAAAGGAAAACAAGAAAAATTATGAAAATTATATAGAAAAATGCGCATTTCGTTTAGTATTTATTTTTTTTTAACTATCTTTTACTTTGGATTCATGTTTTGTTGTTCGTTTTTCAGCTGTTTTAAGTTAATCTTTTTTTTTTATATATTTTGTATTTTACAGTAGTGTGTGTGTGCTGCTTGAGATCAAAAGATAGCTAAAAAAAACTTTTGTGATAAAAAAAAAAAAAAAAAAAAAAAAATTGAAATAAAATATATAGTTTTTCCTTTCGCTATGTTTGTGATAAATTAAAAAAAAAACTTTTCTTTTGCTTAGCTTTTGTGTTGTTTTCTATGCGTAATAATAATAATAATTATTTTTTTAGTTGGTTGTTGTTTTTTTTTTTTTTTTTTGTTTTTTTGCCGTCAAAATCTAAAGTTTTGCTATGTACAGAACGGCGTACGAGTTGCTATAATATTTAATATATTTATTGTTTATCTATTTACACTTAACAATGCAGACGAGAAAAAAAAAAAAGTTGAAATCTTGTAATTATTTTTAATAATAATCATAATAATAATAAAATTCTACCGCCATTTGCTTTTACAGTCTTCAAGTCGTAAAGAAATCAAAAAAATCTTTTTTTTAATCTTTTTTTTTTTTTTTATTTTGCATAATCTGCGCCTCAACAGATTTGGCTTTTGGTAGAGTTTTTTTTTTAGGTAGAGTTGTTGCGGCGGAGATACGTGGGGCGTGGGCTAGGGTTCGCTTTTGAGAGGGGGAGGGGGAGGGTGAGTGGGGTAAGGGTTGTTAGGGCAAGTTTAAAGCCAACAATTTAATACTTTTGCGCTGCTCTATCGCACCTGCGCTTCGCATAGCGTCTCTAAACTTTTTTTTTTTTTAGCTACAACTACTTCTTCGAAAAAAAAAAAAATATTAGACCTTAAACAGCTAAATCTAAATATGATGTATATGTATATATATATATGTGTATATATATATTATATGTATTAATGTGCTATATATCGCTAAATATATGCGTTTATATATATATATGCGTGTGTATATATACATATATATTTATTAGCCAGTGGCTAAACATGTTCTGGGGCCGCTGCCAAACTTAATCACAAGTAAACGTCTTCATCATTGCACTCTGGTAACCAGTTCCAATTCCAGTTCCGATTCCAGTTCCAGTTCCAGTTCGAGTTACTAGCTTAGTAGTTCCACGCTGCTGCCGCTGCTGCTGGCGTCGCAGTTGCTGCCGCCGCTACAGCTGCTGCTGCTGCTGCCGCTGCCGCTGCCGTCGCCTGCTGCACTGCAGCGCAATGCTCATCGGCGTCGCCATTGCTGCTGAGTCGTCGCACACGCACCATGCGCAGCTTCTCCTCGTTGATCACCTTCAGCTGCTTCTCGGCGCTCTCATCGTCCAGCTGCTGCTGCTGCTGCTGTTGCAGCGAGGTCTGCTCATCATCGTCATCCTCCTCCTGCTTGATGTGCACCTCTGGCTCGATGAAGCGCTGCTCAATCTCCAGATGCGCATGATCATCGTGCTCGGCATCGGCATTGGAGTCGCCACCCTTGACACTGTCGCCCTCGTCACGTCCATAGTCGGAGGCCTGCATGATGCAGACGCCATTGATGATGCGCTCGCTGCCGCTATTATCGCCGGCAGCGATGGCAGCGCCTGCCGCTATGGGCGTACTGGCGCCAGCCGGATTCACCCACTGTGGGGCGGCGGGGTTTGCGGCGTGAACTGCGCACCACATTGTTCAAGTAGCCAGCGGCGGCCGAGGCGAGCGCTGACTTCTGCAGCGCCTTCTCGTACTCGGATATGGGCGTGGTATTCTCGGGCTCGTGACCACCTTCAATGGATTCGTTATCGCTCATATTGTGACCGCTGGCGTCCAGCTCCAGCTCATCCTGATAGTCATCGCTGCGCTCACGCTTCAGCGTCGGCATGGACAGATCCAGTCCGCTCATCTGCTCCTTGAATGCCTGATTGAGTGCCTGCAGCTCATCGCCGCCAGCGGCACCAACGGCAGCGGCCGCAGCAGCCGCTGCACCAGCAGCCGCCGCAGCGCCTGGAATGCCCGCCAAGCTGCGGCCGAGCAGAGCGGCGGCGGCAAAGTACGGTGGGTAGGGTATGGGCGCACCGCTCAGACCCATGCGCTCCTTGTGCAGCTCGACGAGACGCTGCTGCAGCAGTATGCGAAACTGGACGGGATCGAAGGGCGTGGCATTGGTGTTCTCGCGACTGGGTATGGGATTGTCCTGGCCAGGCTGGCCGTGCGGCACCTGCTGCTTGAGCCGCATGCGATGGTTGTGGAACCAATTGGTGATGGTGCGCGTGGCCAGGCTCAGCTCGTTGGCCAGGAATTCGATGGTGCCGACATTTGGATACGGATCCAAGGCGAAGGCCAGACGCAGCGCCTCCTTTTGCTCCTCAGAGAAGAGCACACGCTGTTTCTTGCTGGGCGGTGCTCCGCCCACCGATGAACCCACCGAACCGGGACCCGGGCTGCTCGTATAGAAATCGTTTGTATCATTGCTGGACGTATCGCTGCTGTTGTCCTGCTGATTGGGTCCGGTGCTACGGCGACGCTTGCTCGCCTCCCGACGCTCATTCTTGAGCAGCTGCAGCCGCTCCACATTGTTGGCATCGCTCAGCCAGAGCTGCATGCGTATGAAGGGCTCACGTCCCTTGATGGAGAGCATGTGCCAGGGTTTCGGTTTGCTCAGCAGCTCCGAGACGGAGCCCTGCGAAAGACCCAGCACCGCCTCGCCAAAGATCTTCTGGCCAATGTTGTTGGCGAGCAGCGCCTCCTTAATCTTGGTGGTTATATCGTGCGTGTCCAGATCCTGAGTCAATGCGGCCATCTCATAGACAGTCGGCGACATATGCTGATGCAGGCTGCGCATGGCATTCGGCGCATGTGCTCCACCATGCACGGGCATCAGCATTGGCTTCTTCTCATTGCTGCCGGGCGTGGCGATTGCAGTGGGATTACCGCCCGCCGGTCCATTGGGCGTGCTCGCCGCTGGCAAGCTGATTGCATGCTGGGGCGGCAGACCCGGCGACGTCAACAGCATATTCTGATGATGGAGCAGCTGTTGGGCCTGTTGCTGGGCCTGCTGCTGTGCCTGCTGCTGCTGATGGCTCTGCTGTGCCTGGGCTTGGGCCTGGGCCTGCTGCACGGCAGCTGCTTGAGCGGCCGCAGCCTGTTGCTGTTGCATGGCCGCGGACATGGCAGCCGCTGCCTGCATCTGTTGCATGATATGCTGTGCCTGTGCTGGCTCCTGCAGCTTCAGTTCGTTCATCATCTTTTGCATGGGCAGCGTTGCCTGCATCTTGTTGGCCAGGCCCTGGGGCATCTGGGGGCTGCCACTGTAGCTGCCCGTGCGCATCAGTTTCTCGGGCGCAATCTTGTACTGGCTGGCCACCAGCTTGTGCACCGCATTCTCATCCTCCAGAAACATTTTCATGCGTATGAACGGCTCACGACCCTTCTGGGTGAGCATATGCCAGGGCTTGGGCCGAGCCAGCAAATCAGATACAGAGCCCTGCGACAGACCCAGCACCGACTCGCCAAACAAGCGCTGCGAGATGCTATACTGGGAGAGCGCCTCCTTCACACGACGCACAATATCCTCCGTGTTCAGATTGTTGAACATATCGAATTGCTGCTGCGTTATGGGCGGCAGCACCGCCTTCGTGGGTCGCTGTGGCTGCGAGTGATGTGGAGTCACCGGTGGCTGTGTGATCAGCGAATTGGTAATGGAGGCCATGCGCTGCAATGGACTCGCCGTGGCAGCAAATTCCTCACCCTGGCTGCTCAACGCTGGCGGCAGTATCGAGTTGCTCAATGGACTGGGCGCAGCCGAGTTGCTGCCATGGCCGCCGGCGCTAGCAGCGTTGACGCCAGCAATGGGATTTGTGCCGCTGCCGGCTGCATTGACGGCTGGTGGTGCGGGCGGTGCGGGCGTGTTGCCACCATCCGATTTGCGGGCATGTGGCAGGGCGGGAAAACTGCGATCAGCAACATCATCGCCGCGTTCACCATCCTTGGAGCTGCTGCCGCTGCCGCTGAGCTGATCGTGCGACGAGCGTTGGCCATTCAGCTTGATATCCTTGCCGGCCAGCGACAGATCCTGTGCGCCATTCAACACCTGCTGCTGCAGTGCCATCAAACTGGAAAAGTTGGGAAAATTGGCAGCCTGCGCCTGCTGCTGTTGTTGCTGCTGCTGCTGTTGCTGCTGCTGCTGCTGCTGCAGCTTCACGATCTCACGCTCAAAGGCATGACGCATATTCTCATCGGCGGCCATGGCAGCGGGAAATGGATTGGCCGCTGCGCCAGGCATGCCAGCAGCACCGCTAAAGAACGGCGACAGCAAAAAGCTGCAATGAAATAGAAACAAAAATCAATCAAAATGTGAGCTGGAGCAAATGGATTCAGTTAGCTTGAGGCAGGCAAAGTTCAGCTGGGCCAAGTCTTAGCTTTATTGCTGCTCACTCACCTAGGGAAGGCGGCTTCGCGTGGCGTGCGCGCCATTAGCTCCTGATAGAGACGCGCCATCTTGTCCTGGGCGAGATCCTCGTGACGCAGACGCTGCTGCTGCTCGCGCTGCACAGCCTCACGCTGTTCGCGCTGCTGCAGCTGCTGCTGCTGCTGCTGGTGTACGGCAACGGCGGCGGCAGCGGCAGCCGCTTCACGTTGCTCGCGCTGTGCATGATCGGCGACATGCAGCTGTTGCTGCTGTGCCTGCTGCTGCTGCTGCTGTTGTTGCTGCTGCTGCTGCTTGATCTGATGATGCTCCACCTTGAAGAAGGGTGAGCTGCAGCTCTGTGGCGGCGATTTGCTGTCATCGTTGCTGTGCGTATCATCGCTGGCATGACGACGCTGATGCTCCTGCTGCTGCTGCTGCTGCTGTTGCTGCTGTTGCTGTTGGGCGGCAACCACGTTGCTCTTCATCAGAGAGGAGGCTTCGCTGAGTATGTGTGCAAGACGATCCTCGGACATGGAATCATCGCCGCCAGCGCCGCGACCAGCATACTGAGGCAGTCCAGAATCTGTGCAAGAAAGAGAGAGAGAGAGGGAGAGAGAGAGAGAGAGAGAGAGAGAGAGGGAGATGGTATTCGAGTTAATGTTGTTGATTGTATATTGATCGTAAAGTGGCATTGGCTTGCCCATTAAACGTTATAAAGTTTATGCGCATTTCGTATTTTAGCTCATTTATTGAAGCCCACAATTGATAGCAGCGAACCCGAATCGTGCCAGGCCAGGCCAAACGGGCTCACAATTAAGCCATAAAGCGTTCAAAAAGCCAGCGCAAATTTGTGGCCATAAAGCGAAGCGCAGCATTTGAAAAGGCCCAGGCCCAATGCACTGAGCGAAAGCCAAATCGAACTAGCAATTGCAATTGCTAAATACATATATGAATATACATATATATATATATATATATATATATATATATA